>JAODAL010035157.1:0-43286 GCA_025379985.1 Phyllomedusa bahiana | reverse complement strand
AGACTCACGGGAAAACAGGTAACAATCCCTGACCTTGGCCCTTTTAGGTCCCAAACAAGGAACTGCAGGGCCCCTATCCAATTTTTCTCAATAGGCAGCAAATCAGCAAAAGAAAACTGTATATTATGCAGTCAAGCTACATGAGGAAGACATAGCTGGTTGTAAAGTGTTAGTCTAAGTCTCTCACTACATACACTGCAGCAGATTCTGCACACTGAGGACATAGATGTTACATTATTACCTGCTTCTGTTTCCAACATTCCTTTCATCTCAATAACACACAGACATCCACATTGCATTGCTGCTAGTGTAAAAACACCAACATAGCAGTACTGATCTCCAAAGTGTACACATGCTGCAGACTTACAGGATCCCCCTTCAAAGTGGACTTTCTCAGCGCCTAAGCAGGAAGTTTCATACAGCTTTCACAAGTGATCCTTTTAATCCATGGGGATCGATTTAGTTCCCTTTCTAAAGGGGCCCAGACTTTTTTTTTATTTCCTAATTAAACATATTGACAAAGGTTTTTATTTTTAGTATTCTGTTCACCTGGGTTTTCCCGGGGGGTGATAGTTTTTCTTTAAAGAGGGTAAGTTATTTATCTCTTGAATTTACAGGTGTTTTTTGACTGTAAAAATTTTTACTTTTTTCCCCCTTTTTTCTGTTGGTTTGTGTTTTTTTTTCATATTTTTTTAAAGACAACTATTTCTATGGTTATTAAAAGGCTTTTAAAACCCCCAAACAGAATGCCATTTATTGCATCTGTCTGTGCATTTTTTAAAACTCCTTATATTTTTTTAAATTTTTTACTCCTTTATATTTTGATAAGTATAAAGCAGGATGCAATGAAAACCTTTTCTGGTCACCCTTCATGTTCTGCTAGGGGAAATGGGGGGCAGCTAATACTTTGTTAGGGGAAGAGGCACACTCAATTCTCAGGGGGCGGGGTGCAACTAGTACAATAGTAGCGCCCAACTGCCCCCAAAGGGCGGAAAATTTGACCTGAAAGGAGTCACCCTTCCTGCTCTCTAAACTTTACCCCTTAAGGACCACAAATGTTTTTTGTGGGCGGGGCAAACATGAGCGGGCTCCTTGCCTGTGCAAATAAAGCAGTGACTCGGGTGTCTAGGACGCCAAAACCCTGCTCTAATGGGACAGGTGGGCAATTCAGACCGCCCTGTTTAACCCCTTGAACTGCGTGAATAGTGAACTTGCCTTAGTGTTTTAGAGGAGTGTTTCCCATTTGCCCCCATTGGCACCCCCTACAAGTGTTCCCAAGGAGTGATCATTTTACAGGGTACCCGGGATACCAATGAAGGCTTCCAGGTTAAATTTATGTTTTTTACATTTTAGACCCTGACAAGGAGGACAGAAAGGATTTATGGTATGTTACACCAACGGGTTAAAAAAGTACCATGTAAGAAATGTGGTGTAAATAAAAAAAAACCCATTGTTTTGATTTTAAGTTCCCTATGGGAAAAAGAAAGATTTAAAATTTTTTAATAAAGCAAAAAAAAAACAAAATAAAGAAAAAAATTCCCCTTTTACCCCCCAAACAAAATTCTTTCTATAAAAAAAAAAAAATAAACAAAAACCCATTCTTATTGTATCTTAGAACCATAATGGGCCCAACTCAAAATTTATAACATTATTTATATTTTTAAAGTTTAACACGTAAAAAAAAATAAAAAATGCTGAAATTTTTTTTTTTACAAATTTTCTTCCCCAAAAAAAAACAAAAAAAAAGATCAAAAAATCCCGTGTACGCAAAAATTTTACCAAAAACAACAAAAAGTTTGCAAAAAAAAAATCCATAATTCAGATCTGTAATAGAAAAAAAAATAATTTAAGTCTTGGAAAACAGAACAACAAATTATGATCTCTAATTTTTACCCCCAAAAATCCCTTTTAATTTCACTTTTTCTTAACTGTTCAAGCATTTTTTGTGCCCTTCCACATGGAACGTTAAGTACCCGATGGCAGCAGTAGCGCTGACCCCCTAAACCTTGTCTGGCTACTATAAAAACCTTGCTGCAAAGGGGTAGTTTCTGAGTGCAAGTGGGGATGCTCGGCACTTACCACAGTGTTCCTGGGCTGTTTCCCCGGTTTAAGTCTGGATTCCTGTCTGGGATCCCCATGGTCTGTGCCCATCTCCTTTCCTAGGCACTCCCCGGGTTCCCCCTCCCCCTATGTTTCATGGACTGTTTTTTGCATGTTTTTTCCTTTAAGTGTTGATTGCTGCAATAAAGTCCTTATTTAAACTTAACGCAAATATTTTTATTTAAAAAGTATTTTTGTTGTGCAAAAGTGAAAAAAAAATACTATGTTTTTCCAAAAATAAAGGTTTCCAAAAATAAGCCCTAGCCCGACTTTAACAATTCTTTTTTTTTTTGGGGGGGCTTTAAATTAAGCTTTTTTCAAAAATAAGCCCCCAAATTGTCAGTGCCCCTTGGTGAGTCACCCGGGGTCCCGCCTCCTGGGGAGTCCGTTTCCCCAGCTCCGCCCCCCCCCATAAGCAGCCCGTTTAAAGGGGTTTTGTGGAACCTCCCGTTTTTCCACATGCTGAGGTCTTTTTAACCTAGGATAGAGTGCAACGTGTAAGTGAAAGTTCAAGTATGACACACTACAAATGCTACAGCTCACATTGCATACACACACATTTACAAAATCACACAAACGATCCCTTATCTTAAAGTCTAGCTACTGTGACATGCTGAGACTTGTAACTTCCCAGCATGCCACACTTCAAGATAAGGCACTGAATGAATATAAACACACTCCAAGGTTTTTGACTATAGGCTATGTACTGTGTGAATATATATTTATGACTGTTACATATAATAATCTTTATTTATATAGCGCCAACATATTTCACGCAGCACTTACAAATCAAGGGTAAACATAAGCAGCATTACAGAATTTAAAAGTACTTACAAAGAGACACAAGGAGTGAGGGCCCTGCTCGGAGAGCTTACAATCTATTAGGGTGATATGGGGAAACATACGGTAAGAATTGCCAAGTTTACAATGGTCCGGCCCATGTATTCATAAATAGGGGGTGGTTACATGAAAATGAATGAACCGCCACCCAGACTGTACATCTATATACAGAATAAGTGTGCCTGTGATGCCCTAGTAGGGAGTGACAAATGTGTGTGATAGCGTAAGGGATCTTTTCTGGTCCAGACCGAGTAAATTTATGTTTTCAGGGCCCTCTTAAAACTGTGAGGGTTTGTGAATGTGCCTGACCGCCCGCGGAAAGCATATACCAAGAAATGGTGCCGCACGTGTGAAATCTGAAGGCCGGGCAAGGGATGTTCAATAGGATATTATGAGTTGTACCTGATATCAGCAGCACAACGGAGAGCACGGGTAGGGTGGTAGACAGAGACGAGGGAGGGAGATGTAGGGAGAAGCAGCGCAGTGGAGGGGCTTTAATGGTGAGAGTGCTGAGTTTATACTGTATCCTGTACAGGAGGGCAACCATTGCATTGACTGACACAGGGTAGAGGTCATCAGTATAGCGCTTGTGAGAGAAAAACAAGCTGGCTGCTGCATTCTGGACAGATTGAAGATGTGGTAGAGTTTGCCAGATATGGAGGACCGATAAGCAAGGAGTTGCAAGTAGGTCAAGACAAAAGAATAAGAGGTCATAATGAGAGTTAGTGATTTGTTTCCACATGAGAAATGGACAGATTTTTGGAGATATCTTGAGGGCCAGGTGACAGGAGCGGGCAGGGATTGGATATATGTGTGGTTGAAGGTCAGATCAAATCCAATTATAAGCCCCAAGACAGCGGTCCTGCTGCCTATGAGAAATGGTGGCAACCACATACAAGAAACAGAAATAAGCATTGGGGGGTTGGTTAGTAGATGGCGGAAAGACAAGAAGTTCCTGTCTTAGTGGTTAGTTTTCAGATGGAGAGAGGACATGAAAGCAGAGACAGCGGCCAGAACAGTCACTTGGTGTTTTTTGTAGCACGGCGTAGGAGGGATGATGTCACTGTAGGAGTTATAATTGTGGGTGTCATCCGCGATAGAGATTGTTTACAGGAAGCCAAAGTCAACTGGATGGTTTGTCCAATGGGGGCTGGAGTACAATGAAAAGCGGAGAGTACCTAGAACTGATCCCTTAGGAACTCCAACAGCAAGAGTAGAGGAGAAGTAGGTCGAACCGGAAAATGAGAAACAGAAGGAGGCGGTCAGAGAGGTAGGATGATAACCAAAGCGAGATCTGTGCCTGGAGGCCAAATGTGCTGAAGCATGCTGAGGAGGAAGTTGTATCACAGGTCGAAATGCTGCAGAGAGATCCAAGAGAAGCAGCAAGGAGGTATTTTACCCTGAGGATTTTTTCTTTTAGGAGGTCATTTGAGACTTTAACTAAGGCAGTTTCCGTGGAGTGTAGGGTGTGGAAGACCTGATCAAGAAGAGAGTTAGCCTGAGAGAATAGCGGATTAGTTGAAGATGTAGAACCAAAGCGTCCAGGAGGTTTAGAGAATGAAAGGGCAGGTTAGCAGACTGTGTCGGTAGTTATCAGCACAGGACGGGTCCAAGAGGCTTTATTTTAGTTAATGGGTTATGATGGCGTGTTTGAAGGAAGATGGAAAGATCCCAGTGGAGATAGTAGAAGTAAAAGTAGCAGTAAGGTGAATGAGGACAGCAGTAAAATAGAACTGGACGAGGTGGGGAGTGGAATTGGGGTCAGTAGAGCATTGGTGGGGCGTCGTGTCAGACAGGAAAGCCTGGACACTTTCTTCCTCTGTCCGTCGGGTCTAGGCTTAGAGTAAAGTTAGAGTACATGCGGTGCAGGACAGGAAGGGTATTATTTGGGGATTGTGATGTGCTGTTTTGCCGGATATTTTTCAAATTTTGTCTTTGAAGTTGAGTGGCCAGTCTACAGCACAGAGGTCAGTAACCGGATCCTGAGCTTTAAGGCCTTGGGATGAGTGGAAAGGTGTCAAAGAGGCATTTGGGTTGTTTGTGAATGTGTTAAGAGAGGGAGGGAGAAATATTTTTGTGTTGTGCGCAGTGAAGTCATTTGTGGTGGAAGGGCAGGTGATAGTCCTGAGCATTGAATTTATAAAGTGGAGGAATGTTTTGCAGGTAGCTTTGTGACTTTTCTCCACAGCCGCTCAGCACACCTGGGAACATCGCGGAGAAAACGAGTCTTGAGGTGTGTGTCAAGGCTGCAGGCGTCTGACTCTGAGGTGCGGTGTGTGGAGTGGTACCAACATGTCCAGGTGGTTGTGAGATTTTCATAGTAACTTTTGACAGAACGTTTGGGTTGGAACAGGAGAGGGAGGAATTGGGGGCAGTGAGGACAAGTATGGTGTCTGTGAGTTCCTGAGAATTAATGGAGCGATATTTCTGAAGGATGATTGGCAGTGTTGTCCAGAGAAGGCTGAGAATTAGTGATAATGAAGGAGATAGAATATGTGGTCAGAGAGAGCATAAGGAGATTATTGAAGTTGGAAATGAGGAAAGATGACAGTAAGACCAGATCCAAGAGAGTTTCCCATCCGGGGTGGGGGTTGGGTATTGGTGTTGGGGAGTCAGTAAACTGCGAGAGGCCATGAGAGGAGGTTAAAGAAAGAAACTTGTGAGGCATGACATGGGGTCATCAATTGGAATGTTGAAAACCACCCATGAAGAAGGAGTGGGCAATTTATCAGAAGAGATGGAATGTGGGAGCCCGGCGGCAAAATGAGCCAGAAACTGTCGGGGAGAGCCGGGGGTCGTGTAGACAACTGCGACTCTGAAGGAAAATGGCCGAAAGAGTCTGAGGGTGTGGACCTCAAAGGAGGGAAAGTTAGGAGGGTGCACGGGGAATGAACCCAGGTAGTGCAGTGTGGAGAAAGGATATGCCAACTCCTCTCCCCGTCCCTTTTCTCAGGTCCTGGTGGGTGAGGTGTGAAGTGTAGCCCACCATAGGTGAGATCGGCAAGGGAAAGCGGTTCAGATTGCTGAGCCATGTTTCTGTGAGGGCCAGCAGGTTGAGTTGAGTTGGAGAGAAAAAGGTCATGAACAGCGATTGAGTTTGTGTTGCAGACGGATCTGGTCGTCCATAGAGAACACTTAAAATGGTCAGAAAAAGACGTACTCGCATAAGCAGCAGTTAGGCAGGGTTCTATGGTAGGCCAGATAAGAGGTGGATGACAGTAAGTAGTGGTGGGCCTGTGGGTTAGGAGAAGATGTCCCCTGCAGCAAGAAAGCAGGAGAATGAAAAGAGACAGCAGATGGTTCAGTGAATGAATATGATGGCTATTTTGTGCAGTAAATATGGTGATGCTGGAGGTTTGGGTGTTTGAAAAGGGAAAAATAGCGTGTGGGATGAGTCATAGGTGAGGGAAGGGAGATAGTGACTTATGTGGATTAAACATTGTCTGAGGTCAAGATAGTGGTGGTAAATAAGAGGACAGATGGCTGGGCAAGGTTAGAAAGTAATAGCAAGCATGGTAATTATGGAGTATATGCAAAAGAAAGTTGTAGTGGCAGCAATCTTACAAAAAGGCGAGAGTCCCCGCTCCCTTCTGCCACTTCTGGATCAATTCGGGGAATAAATCTGAGTATAGCACTTCTAAATTCCACTTAGAAATTTGGCCGCAGACCTCGGTCCACAGACCACAGCTCTGCAACTTACACTCAACTATGTGATTCAAATCGCATTAGGGCTCCTCGTGTCGTAACCGGGTGGAGCTACAATACTCTGCACAAAGCAGAAACATCCCAAGGGGAAATATCTGGGATTGATTGGCTACACAAATAAACTACAGGATAAATTTTATGGAAGACAGAGCTGGGCGATCTAATATCTAGACAAAAATGTACCATTTTAAACTGAATCAGGAGACAGTTAACATATAATGCGGTGGTATTGCTGGGATTTGCCCTGTCACCAGACAAGACGTACCATTTAAACTAAGCAGAGACAGTTAGACATATAATCGGAGGTATTATATATATGCGTATTATAATTATATATATATATATAGTATAGTATAATATATAATATATATATATATATATATATATATATTATATATTTATATAGATATATATAATAATACGAGTCATAGTCAAAAAACAATGGGTGTTATGTGTTGTATATATACCCCCTGGTACTTGTAGTTCCACACCAGCTGTCCAAGGAAGCCTCATAATGGTCCAGCATGCAGTATCTGCAAGCCTTCGTAGTTAAAAAATAAGCCCTCCTCCAAAATTAACCTAACCCTTTTTTGTAAATGAAAATAATTATAAAGTACCCTGAGTCTATTTTTTGGAAAACACAGTATTTATGGGTACTGTTCCATAATTTTTGTACTGATCCATAAAAAAAATTATCACAGTAATGTTTTACCCTATGGTGAATCTATTTTTTTTTTTTCAGTCCTCCCTGAAGAATAAAAAAGTTCATCAATAAGCTATATGTACCTCAAAATTATGTTATTAAAAAATAAAACCAGACAAAACTAGCTCTCAAATAGTTATTTCGACAGAAAAATAAAAAAGTTATGGCTCTTATAATGCGATGATAAACACAATAAAAAACATCGCTTGATCCTTAAGGAGTTAAAGAGAAAGTAAGGTGGGCATAATCTTTAATAACAGTAATATTTTAATTAAATATAATAAAATAATAAATTAAATAAAAAAAATAAAATGAGGTGGACAACCCATTTAACTATACTTTAAAACAGTATTTATCATATGAGAATGTCAGATCAGTTTAAAAATACCAGTTTAATAAAGAATTATATTCTCTGTGATTCCAGAAGACCCATCTTCAACTAGATGTGCCAGCCCTAGGTCCAGATAAATGTGTCTCCAAACCTTTTGATGCAAATATCCACCTCCAATAAAGTTCACAATGTTTTGTATCCAGCATTGTTGTCAATGTTTCTATTTTATTGCTGCTGCCATTTTTGCAAAAGAGACAAGAAGATGTGCTGCCATATTGGCTGTCACTTTCTGAGCTTCTCATTGATGGCAGACTGTCACTTTTTCAGTATTTAGGGTATGTTCACACGTCGTTTGTGAAACATGTATTTGGTTACATATTAGGTACCGATATACATACCCAAATACATATTTAACAATGTTCCATTCAGTTTTCATTGAATTAAATGTAAAATACATACCATCGTTCAGACAATACGTATTTTACATACATTATTGTAATGTGTTTTACGGATCTGCACAAAGTGGCATGTCACTTCTCGATCCGTTTTATGCATTTAAAAGCCAATAGAACCAATAGTTAAGTTTTTGCAGTCCAGGAAAACGGTATCCCAATACGACACACACTTGTGGTTACGTATCTTGGATATGTTTTACGGAATACGTATTACGTATTGTAAAAATGTATTCAACACGCTGTGTGCACATACCTTTATAGTTAATAGCAAAACAACAGCTTGTCCTTGAAAAGTTACTATAAAAGTGAGGAATATGCAATTTTACCGCTTTAATAAACAAGGCTGCCAAAAAAAGAATAGCAAATGGCAATATATCTGTAAGTGGTAAAAAAAAATACAATCTGTGGCTTTCACTCTAACTTTAATTCTACCTTTAATTTAAAGTTTAAATGTACTTTGACACCATGATTGGGTCAACACCTGCTAAGAGGAGCACAAAGTTATTATTTGGAGCATAAACTATAAAGCTTAGGAAAACACACAAAAATAAACCGCACAAAAATTAGTCACCACATCTATTTACCATTAAAAACCAACAGTGGTACAAGCTGTTGTGACTGAAAAAGCAAATTCTCCAGAACAAAAATATACTAGCACCCAAAAGCCTATGAATTCAATGTTTGTATTAGTTTTGGTGCATACATGAATTCATGAAGGCTTTACCCAAAGGAGGAGGAGAATCTAAAGATAGATACACATCTATTGAGCTTACCTTGACACAGTAGGTAGGCAAACACTATTTGATCAAAGCGAGCACCAAAAACCTTGATTTTATGCATGTAGAAAATATAGCAGTAATTCAGTTTAAATGTTCAGTGAATTCAATGTTTGTTTGGGCTTTGGTGCTTACTGGGTGCTGCTGTATTTTTAGGCTAGGTCAACACAGCATTGGACAAAAAACTCACTGAAAACCAAATCCTAAAACCATTCATAAAACTGAATTTTTGTCCAGTGTATGTCAAAAACAGCTCAATAAAGGACCGAGTTTTGCGTTTTTTGACGCTTTTTTGGCACCTTTTTTACTGAACTGCACAGCATTATAATTGCTGTGACTTTCTGCAAAAAATATGCCAAGAAATGAGTCAAAAAGCATCCAGCGCTACAGAAAGTTTTTACTATTAATTCTATGAGACCCTTTTTCCGTCGTTTTTTCAGCGTTTTTTTTTTTTTTTATGAAAAACGTTGAAAAAATTTACGTTTTTGTGTTCTGTGTAGACATAGCCTTAGTGCTCTGGAAGCCAGATGCCTTTATCTGCAGTGTTAGACTGATAAGAAAACACTGCAGCATCTTCTGTCAGCATTAATGTGTTTACCAAAACATAATAAAAAAAAAAAAAAAAAAGAAAAAGTTGTAAAGCTGAAAAAACTTTGTTGAATGACAGAATTCTTAGGCTGTTCAAATAGTCCAAACTGAAGTGAGTATGCAAGTTGATTCACTACAGTTGCTCCTAGCTGATTTTAGAGGAAAAAAACTTAGCAAAATGTCATGGAACTGCCACTTTACAGGCAATTTTGTCAGATAAGTTAAAGGGTACCTCCAGGTAGCATAGACAAAGTGAGACTGATTAAAGAATCCGACTGCCATTTTATCATCTTTTCAATGGTTTTGGGGCACAGCCCTGTCCATCCCCCTAATAATCGTAAAGCACACCTGGAGCCCAAAAACCAGGTGGAAGATTGTGCATGTTCCTAGTTTTTCGGAACCCCAGCGGTGTGAAAATCCGCCCAGTAGAAAAAACTGTGCAGTGCACACTACTGGCCTGATTTTATATTAAAGTCTGTGGGGATGGAAAACCATGCAGTCTGGACGTACCCAAAAGGCCTGTCATTAAACTTTAATTAATTAAACTGGGACTGGGAAATGTTACAAAGTAAAAAAAAAGACTTACCTATTAAATCCCCCATCGCTGTAAAAGCACCAGTGCTCTGCTGGTCCTCGTTCATCTTGGTTTATTTTCAAGGAGTTTACTGTAGCAGACCATGACCACTGCAACTAATCAATGGCATCATTTAAGATTCTTGCCTATATGGTACATGGCTAAGGTCAGTACTTTGCTTTAGTAGTCACTTAGATGTAGAACATGTCGGCGCTGCAGGAAAATAAAAAAAAAACTGATGAGAACACCAAAGCATTAGTGCTAGAGTGAATTTGGATTTAAGATCTGAGTAATATTTGACTTCTTTTTATTTGATAACATATCCCGTTGCCAGTTTATTTTCTTTTAAAGCCTTGGAAAATCCCTTTAAGATGAAAGCTGAGCCAGGCATAAAACATTTAATGATGTGGCCATGAAGCCAGAGCCTATTTACAGCCTCCCACTGAACAAAGCTACTTCTGTGCTGTCTAATATTTGCCCAACTTAGATCCCCCTCATACTTATTTTAGAGTCTTTTTTGTGTTTTTTGCACATAAAAAATGTTTCCATTTAACTCTTCAAATGTTATTTAGAAATCGCAGAACAGCTAATTATTTTATGGCACATTAAATAATCAATTTCTTAAATCCATTATCATTTTCAGAAATCTTTTTGCAACAATAATTATTTTTAATAAGGATGTTTTGTGTTAAAATGCTAACTGGTCTTTGCTAGAAAATTATTCATATCCTAGCAACTCCTTAAGGATGTAAATAATAACAATAAAGTGTAGTCAATGTGGAAGACAATGTAGTTACTCTGTGTAGAGCAAGGTGCAGACGATGGAAAGACAGGCATAACCTCAAGGTCCGTGGTAATGTATTGTAAGCATTGGTATCTAAAAGTGACCCTGGCACGTGTTAACCGCTTACTGCTGCAGACAGGTTTGATCTTCCTGACAGATCCCCATTTTTGAAATCTGACATGTACTACTTTATGTGGGAATAACTTTTTGATACTTTTACCTATCCATGAGATTCAGAGAATGTTTTCTTGCAACACGTTGTGCTTTAAGTTAGTAATAAATTCTGGGCCTATTAATCCTTATTTATGTGTGAAAAATATCAAAACATCGTGAAAATTTTGAACAATTTGCCATTTTCAAACTTGAAAAATTTCTGCGTGTAAGACAGATAGTTCTACCACACAAAATATATAGCTCATAACTAGCATCTACCATATGTTTACTGTACAATGGCATCATTTTTTAAATGTCTTTTTATTTTTATGACATAAGGGGCTAATAAATTTAGTAGTAATTTTTCACATTTTCAAGAAAATTTGCAGGCCCTGTGATGATGTCACATGGAGGAGAGGAGTCATGTGACTGCTGTGTGCTTCCAGGACCTGTGATGATGTCCCACAAATGGGGGGAGTCATTTGATGCTGCTCAGTGTCTGCAGAATTCTGCTGTACTGGTTGTGATCACTGCTGGATAAGCTGAAGCAAAGCTGTGTATGTGTGTAATACTGTATGTGCCTGCAGCAGCGCTCTGTGTAATGTGCATGTAGCAGAGCCTTATGTGTGCAATGTGCATGTAACTGAGCTGTGTGTGTGTAATGTGGCTAATTGCTGGGGACAGCCCTACTTAGCTAATTACAGGGACAGCCCTACCTGGCTAATTAATGTTAACAATCATTTCATACATGGTGGCACCAAGTCCTCTAGTTGTTGTTCTTTGCTATGGCTGTCTCTTCCTGGTTAATGAAGGGGCATCACTTGCTTCATTTCCTACCCTAGGCTTATACTCGAGTCAATAAGTTTTCCCAGTTTTTTGTAGTAAAACTAGATACCTCGGCTTATATTTCATTTGGCTTATATCGAGTATATACTGTAATGCTCCAGCATAAAATACAGTTTCTTTATTGCAGGTTTAAATTTTCCTATACATTCATAGATAAACAAGCAGGTACATGCACACAGGCTACACGTTTCCAACCCTGGTAGGTTCTTTTTGTGAAAAGATTAGATTTTCAAATCCATGGGCGCGTCTCTCTTCCCAGTAGGCATGTCCTCCATCACTGAGGAGTGGTGATCTCATCACACTCCCTCCCTGTTCCTGCTCCCTTCCGAGTCCTCTTCAATTGCACTTGTGAAATACGCTTCATGTGAATGACAAAGCATATTTACATTATAATTAATGAGGAATGATTTGAAACATGTCTGAGACTGATTTTGGGTCGTTTTCCAGTGCGTAAAATGTGCTAAAAAATAGCCCAAAAAATGCTGTGTGACAAACCCATATAAATATATGCCTGAAATAAAAATGAAAGAAATGTGAAAAACGCACTCTGCCCCCTCCTTTTATCAGGCAGAGTGTATAGCGGTATTTTATATGGGTGGGGTGAGCAGAATGTATAAGAGTGGGTTATATTGGTGGGAAGAGTGAATCTAGCAGCCAAAAAGACTCAGTAATTGCCCAGATTTTTACATTAGAGCTATCACTGGGAGAGAAGCAGAGAGAAGCTCAGGCAGCCTCACACAGCTCAGAGGGGCGTGATCACAGAGAGCATAGGGCAGACATTCACAGCTAAGGGGGCGTGTTCCAACCAGAGGTTGAACTAAATGCAGGAAGCCTATCACAACAAAGGAGGAGTGGCCAAATACAGACTGTAAAAGTAGCTCTAGACACATACAGATTAGCTAATAGCTGCTATACTAATTGATTTAGGTAATACAAACAATTGCAAAATTGCTTATTTTTACTGTCCCCATCATTACAGATATTATGTTTGTAGTGAGAAAACCCCTTTAAATTGCATCTCCACTGCATGTGGAGCTTTCTGGTACTTTGTGTCCTGAGAATTAATTTGCAGCAGAGTGGAGAGAAAGCTTTAAAAGTGAACTGAAAGAGCGAGTGTGGGAGTTTGTGAGCATGTTTTCTGTCTAAAATGTGTTTTTTCTTAAAGCAATTTTCTCACTGCAGGCTTTCGCAAGCATATGAGTTGTTAGATTTTCAAATACAGGGGCGGGTCTCTCCATCCAGTAGGGCACATCTTTCCTCACTGATGAGTGGTGACCTCATCATGCCCCCTTCCTGTTCCTGCTCCCTCCCGAGTCCTTTTCATTCTGTGTGAGCAGTGGAAGGGAGTGGATGTCACAACTCTCCAGACCTCCTGTAATGGACAGATCTCATGCCTGGAGAGGTGTTACCTCCCTCCCAGGCTCCCTAAGCTGATTGTAACCAGAACACCTATATTGCTGTAAAAAGTTATAAATATAGCCTAAATGATGAAACAAATGTGATAAATGCCAACTGCTCTACTTCCTGTCTGAAAAAAAGAGGGGAGAAGAGTGTATAAGGATGTGTTATATGGGTGTGGGGGGGCAGAGTGTATAAGGGTGTGTGATATGAGTGGGGGGAGCTAAAGTGACTCAGTAATTGCCCAAATCCTTCACATCAGAGCTGTCACTGGGAGAGAAGCAGAGGTAGCCTGCTTCTCACAGCTCAGGGGTAGTGAGAGGAAGGAAATGAGAACACAGACCCTTAGCGGTAACACAGATTACTCAGACTGCAGGCACCCAGCACAGAGAGAGGATGATAGCCAATCACAGCACAGAGGGCATGTCCGACCAGAAGTTGAACTAAATGCAGGCAGCCAGTCACAGCACATGGGGCGTGGTCTGACCCCCAAATGGAGAAATAGCTTTAGATAAACACAAATTGGGTAACAGCTACTATACTGAATGTTTTAGGTAAAACAAACCAAATGCAAAATTGCTTATTTCTACTGTCCCCGTCATTACAGATAAGATCTTTGTAGCAAGAAAACTCCTTTAAGTGTTTAACAGAAAATTGATGGACTTTAGATTCAGGAAGTTTATAAGGGAGAATATTGTATTGGATTACCTGTTTATATCTTGTTTCTTTGACATTTTTAATACCCCTATGTGTTCCATGATTGCTGTCCAGTGCACATCCTGTTCAAGGGTGCATACTGCTGTGCAAAATGTGTGCACGCTGCATGTTTAGAAGTCCACATCCGGAAACTAAATAAGCAAGTTGCAGCACTGAGAACCATTGCCAACTTGGAAATGAGTCTTCTCATTGGGAAATGAGGCAGTTAGCTGGATGACAGTCAGAAAGTGGGGTAGAGGAAAGAGTGTCAAGGGGGCTAGTCCTGATCTGGCACACTGCAACAAATTTGCAAGATTGGCGGATGAAGCAGATGTTAGTTCAGGAATAGGATTTCTGTAGCAAGACACTTCCCCTGTCGGCTAAAGAAAGTTAAATTATAGGACTGCGGGGCAGGCTAGACAACTGCTGTTAGGTGGGGACTCGATTATTAGGGGAACAGACAAAGCAACTGCCATATAGACTGGGATCGTCGAACAGTATGTTGTGTTCCTGGGGCTTGAGTTCAACATATTGTGGTTTGAGTTGACCGATTATTAAGTGGGGCTGGTCAGAATCCAGCTGTCATGGTGCTCATTGGCACAAATGACCAAATTAGAGGTAGACGGAGTGTCCTTAAAATTGATTTCAGGGACTTAAGCCAAAAGCTTAAGGCAAGGGCCTCCAAAAGTAATATTTTCAAACTAACTACCAGTTTCACATGCTATGCCAGAGAGGCAGCGGTAGATTAGGGAGGTGAGTAAGTGGGTCAAAAATCAATGTAGGAAAGAGGGATTTGGGTTTTTGGAGAACTAGACCAACTTCTGCTAGGGACAGGCTACTACTAAATGGGGTGCAGCTGTATGGGGGAACAATATGGCCAGGAAGTTGGAGGAGTATTTAAATTAGGGACTGAGGGGAGCGCAACTTCACATAAAGCTTGCAAAACAGTGGAGTAAAGGAGCTGAGAATTAGTAATAAATCAGAGGGAGGGGGTGTAATAGTTTAAAAGGACAGGGTTAAAAGAATAAAAACCAAAAAGCCTTTAAATTGCATGCTGACCGATGCCACGAGTCTCACCAATAAAATTTCTCTGAAGAAAAATATAATAAAGTGGGAATAACTGAAACATGGCTGGATGAGAGCTACAACTGGTAGGTTTATGTACAGGGTTACAGTTTGTATAGAAAAGATTGTAAACACAAAAGCAAATGTCATTATGTAAAATCCTGTCTAAAGCCAGAATCATTATCATTCTATTAGGGGTCTGCTATAGGGCACCAAATATAACAGAACCCATGGAAAATCTACACTGAGACAAATAGATCAGGCAGCCAATTACAATGGTTTAGGGTTTTGATTTAAAACTCCCCAAAGACATAAACTGGAAAACTGACACTTGGCTCTCATAAAGGAAACATATTTTTGTCAATAACTAATAAACAGGCCCCTATTTTTAATATTTATGGACGATAAAGTAATGGGGAAATTTTCCCCAAAGGGATTTTTTTTACTGAAAGAGCAGGGGACTTTTGGGAACTTTTCCAGAGGAACTTGCATGGTGAATTAAATATTAGGCCCCCCACATAAAAACGGGACCCATGGAAAAATGTACTCCTCAGGCAAAAAGATGAGGTGGCTAGTCGAAATGAATTTTGTTATTATGGGTAACTTAAACTACCCAGACAAAAATTTGGGGAAACTGAAACCTGTACCTTTTAAAGGAAACCCCGCTTTTGTAAAATAGCTAAAGATAATTACCTCTCACAAATGGTGCAGGAACGACTAGAAAAAGGGCCCCTTCAGACTTAAAAATTCACTAATTGCCCCTAACAGAGAACAAAGGTTCGGGGTTGGGGTTTTAAAATAGTGACCAAAAATAAAAAAAAATTTCCAATTATCCCACAATAGTTTTTTGTCGGGGAGCCAAAAAAAAACCACTAAAAATTTTCAGAAGGCTAATTTTTTTTACTGCTTACAGGGCCCAAAAAACCCATATTGACGGGGAAAAGGGTTTTAAAAAAATAGAGAAAAAATAATAAATGGAAGATTTTTAAAAAACATCTTAAGCGCCCACTGTGAAAAATAATAATTTAGGGTTAATAAAATATTTAAAAACCCAGGAAAAACCAATGGGATCAACTGAGATGTAAGGGAAAGGGCCCCCAAAAAAAAAAATAACAAAAAAAAAAACATTTCAGCTACTAAAACGGGAAAGGGCATAAAAGGGGCCACTTAAAATTTAAATAAGGAAAAAAATTTAAAATTTTCGCAAAAAAAAGATAAAGGCACCCAAAGCTGGAGACAAAACCAACATACGCCAAAGAAAGTAAAACAAACCCCAAAAAATATTTTTAACATAAAAAATAAAAAAAAATTTTAAAAAGCAGAAAAGGGTTGGGCCCTTTTAAAAAAGTAGAAAGGGAAAAATTGTGGAGGGTGTTTAAAAGGGAAAAAAAAACCTTTTAAAAAATTTTTTTTCTCCACGAAATTTACCAAGAAGGATGACCTTCCTTTTGGATGAGCGGGATGGATGGGGTAAACTCCAATTTAAATTTTTTCTTGCCCTAACCCAAAAAAAGGGTCACCCTGTCTTAAGGAGTTTAAAAATAGACAAATCAGAAAGGTCCTGATAGAAAACCCCCCCCCCCCCAATGTCCAAAAAGGATTTAAATAAATCATAAATAGGCCCCTATTCTTAATATTTAGGGTTTGAAAAATAACAGGCTATGTCCCAAAAAGGTTTGGTGCCTAAAATTTTTTAAAAGGGTTTTCTAAAGATTTTTTTTCCTGGAGTTTTTTCATTTAAAATTTGCGGGATAAAGGGGAGGCATTGGATGTTGTATCCCCCAACTGTAGATTTTCTAAAGCTTTTTATGCTAGGGGCCACATAAAAGGGTTGTTAAGAAAAAATGAGAATGTTTGGACTTGTGGAAAATTTTTGCAATTGGGTAACGGCTCAGTGTTTAGAAAACAGAGGGTGGTTATTAACGGTTACATACTAAAACTGGTTTCCCAAATTACTGGGGTGAGGTACCAGGGGGGTTCAGAAATTGGGCCCCTTTATTCTCTTTAATAATTTTCATTAATAAAATCTTCCACTTTGGAAATTGCACAGTAGAAAAAAACGATTTTTTGCAAAATTATAAATAACCCCCTTTAAAGAAATTTCAACACAATAGAGGTTAATGTTTTAAAATAAAAAAGGGTTTCCCTGGATAATTTGGGAGCCCTTTAGCAAAAAATGGCAGATGGGGTTTAACACAGTTTAAATGAAAGGTTATACACAGGGGGAGGAAAAAAACCTTTAAACATGACTACATTTTAAAAATTAAAAAAATGTGGGAAAAGTGACAGGGAAAAAGGACTTGGGAACCCCTTGGTGGACAGTAAATTTAAAACTGTAGCACCAGTGTCGGGCGGGCAGTTCCCAAAAAGGCAAACGGGTTTTTATGGGGTGTTTTAAAAAGGGACATAGATGAAACCAAGACAAAACTTTAAATTCTCCCCATTATTTAAGTCACTGGTTAATCACACGAAATATTGTGCCCTTTTTTTGGGGAAAACCAGTTCATAGAAAAACATTGTAGGGGCTTGAACAGGTAAAAAAAGGCGGGCAAAAAAAAATAAAAAAAGGGACTGGGGGGAACTGCAATCCCAAAAAAATTAGCAAGATTAGGATTTTTTTAGTTTAGAGAAAAAAATGGCTTTTGGGGGGATAACAAAAACATAATAAATTTTGTTTAAAAAAATATTAAAAGTCAAATATAGAGATTCTCTCAAAATAAAATTTTTATCCCCGGGAACCTGTTTTTTAGAAAAAGGGGGGCATCCTCTACGCCTAGAGGAAATAAATTTTCTACAAAAACATAAAAAGGGGAAATTTTTTAAGGGGCAAGAGCAGTGATCTGTGGAACTCCTGCCACGGGAAACTTGTCATGGTGAATTCAACAACAGTTCAAAAAGGGGCTGGATGCCCTTTCTTAAAAAGCGTAATAGTAAAAACAATTTTTAGTGACTAGGGTTCTGGAGAAGAGTCGTTGATTTCCCGGGATTGATCCTGAATTTCCAGATTGGGGACGGGAAGGAATTTTTTTTTTCCCCTAAAAAATTTGGTCAATTGGTTATTCCTCATGGGGGGTTTTTTTCCCTTTTTCTGGGGTTAAAAAAAACTGTAGCACAATAGGAATGAAAATGGATGACCCTGTCTTTTTTCAGCCTTACAAACTATGTAACAAACTATGTAGCTGTATAAAGCATCTAGATCTAGTATGATAGTGACTTTGGGATCAGGAATGAAATTTTCCTCTAGGGCAGACTGGTTCTTGCCTTATGGGTTCCAAAGCCTTCATAAGTAGGGGAAAGTAAGTTTAAAAACTCTCTATTCCTTCCCTAAATCCACATTTTTCCCACCCCTGGTTGAACTTGATGGACATATGTCTTTTTTCAACCATAATAACTATGTAACTTTTTTAAGGACCTTTAAAAATTTTTTGGGGTGATTCACAAAATTAACAACTAACCATGTTTTAATTTGCAATTCTTTTTCACTGTTACAGATTTTAAAAAATCTCTTACCATGGACAGGAAAAGTGAAAAAAACAAGTTCATACGACTTTACATTAAGTAAGAATGGAGAGAGTGTTATTGTCTGAGCAAGTCACAAGTCACTTGGGTATTGTAAATTTTCATTCCAAAATTATTGAGAGGATGTCTGGAGAGACTGAAGCAGAGAGGGATCTATTGCAGAGCTGTAGTTACAGTATATAACTTAGATATGAGCTGTGCTTTCCTGATTCCCGTCTTACACATTCCATGGCACAGAAACAATGCACTATAAGGTTCACATATGCTGCATATTAACATAGTAAGAAGGAACTGAAGCCAAAGACCCAGCTCCTTGTTACCCATTGAGCGCGCCTGTGCACTCAGCTGTCTCTTTTTTTATAATCTGAACCACAAAGATTTATGTTAAGAGAGGAAATTATATAAATCTGTTATTTTGTATGTTTTCCATTCTCATAAATTGAAGCAAAATTAGACACAATTTTATCACCCCCTGACCCATGACCAGGTCTGAGCAAATGACCTCCACTTTTATATGGAGTGTAATGCCTGACATGCCTAGACTTTTGTATTTTAGATTTACAGATGCAAGAACATTGTCAAATGTTAGGGCAAAGCCATAATATTTCTTCAGAGGTCTGAGTGACAGATAGATAGATAGATAGATAGATAGATAGATAAAATAATAATAAAAAATTTGATAGATAGATAGAAAACATAGAAACATAGATACATAGGGTACATAGAAAACTAGATACTGTACATAGATGGATATATAGATATAAATACACCGACTGATACAATGGCCTCAGGATTCAATATATCATCATTCATTATACAATGGTCTTTCCTTTTGGGCACTGGAAACTTGAAAAAACCCCATTCAAAAATTAATGTCCCCCAACACAAACACCTGTATAAAAAGGGGAAAGGGGCATGCCCCGTTTATTTGGGAGTCTTTAAAAGAGCCCTCTACATACATTTTCCGTACTGCTCTTTACATGTGCCAGATAAAGCACTCATTTTGGGGATCAGGTTTTTTTTTTTTTTTTTTTTTATATATTATGTACAGCATATATGACCCAGAGAAGCTCCTGTAATCAAAGGGAAATTTATTTTTAAACATTTATTTTGTTAATTTAAGGCTCCCGTATTAACTGGATTTTTTTAACTGCTTAATTTTCTTTAATCTCTATCTTTCACTATGTAGTGGTGACATTTTGGGGATTCAAAACTTACTATCAGTTGTTCTAGAAGATTATGGTCTTGCATTACATTAGTTTCTACTTACAATGGTCATCCCAGACCAACTAATATTGTAACTTGAGGAACCGCTGTACAATGTTTAAATGATTTTTATCTGTTTACTATTACATTTCATTACCATCAATTATTTACTCATCTTTGTCTAAAAATAGTCCTTAAAAATGCCTTAATTTTTTAACCTGTCGAAAAATATTTCATAGAAACTCTGGCACAGATTTTGTGATTGGCCGCCATCTTAATTTAATTCACCCCACCGATATTTAATTTGTGGATCTTCCCCTGTGAGTGTTGCTCTGGGGCTTTTATTCCTGCCCTATAATCTCAGTGAGGAAAGTACTAGGGGATCCATGATATAGTGTGTGAGTCTCTACAATTATTAGCTGCTAGCGTTTTTACTCCTTTCTTTTTCTGTGAGTATTTCAGTATGTGTTTGGTTTCCCCCTGTCTGCTCTTACAAGCAGGAAGCAGAGGGGAGTGCAGTGTGAGTGAAGCTTCATCTCATAGAATGCACTGGAGACTATGGAAGTATGGAGGGGATAGATTAGTTCTATGCCACTGCTCTATATCACTTGCTGCCCCCAAAGAAAGTGCAATGTGATGAGGCTGTGCCCCATTTCTGGAAATGGGAAATATAGGCTATACCTGCTGTGACCCGTCACCTCTGCCTCTACCCGGTGTCCTTCTGTCTTGCACTTCAGCTGGCACAGCGAGTAGCCACTTCTTGGGTAGCGACCTGGGGGTTCCCCCCAGCTAAGCCCGTCCAGCCTTGCAGTGGGCTTTGGTGAAGACCAGGGACCCCTTAGACTCCACTCCCAGGCGTAGTCTCTACCTATACCATCTAAGCTCACAGTGGCCCAGAGGATCCACAACTACATTGCGTCTACAGTGTCTCTTCCTGCTAATCCCCCTGGATCCCTAACAGAAAGAACCGACCCGTGGGAAATTTTAATAGTAAAGAAGGGCCATGGGGTTCCCCTCATCCCAAAGTGCTGCAGATCAGCAGTGTCTGGGACATTGTATGTTTATTGTGTTTTCATGATACAATATCCCAGGAAAGATCATTGTATGTTGAAAATATTGTATCCTGAGGTCATTGCAACTTGAGGAAACACTGTCTATTTTTTTGGCCTTAGGGCAGATTATAGTGCTTATATTCTTGTCAATTTTCTGCTTCAGAGTAGCTATATCTTCTTTTCTATAGAGGGCAGAATTATAGTAGTTATATTCTTATCCAAGAGGGGTAGTATAGTATCAGTTATATTTAAGTACATAGGAGACATTTATTTTCTTATAGAGCTAACATTATTAAGTATGACTGATGAGTTACACGCAATACAGTGAAAGTAAATGTAGAACAGGTATACATCATTTGACCTCAGAGTATTTCCTGCATTAATGATGGTCAGATAATGTATTTAGAACTGCTCTTCAACAATGTCAGTAATGCATATCTCCCAATGATTGCTTATAGCCTTCACAGCGGTATTATACAATTATATCCAGAATATGTTTTTCTGTGCATTTTCAAAATAGGCAAACAAATTTCAAGGTTGATGTTCCTTATTTTTTTATCACTACCCATGGAAAGATGTAGATTCAGCTTCATTCCTTAAATTCATTCCCTCTTAGAGCTGACATGAAGAATAAAGAGCTTCTTATCATCCCATTTGTTTTTTAAGTTACATTAAAGCTCCTTCCAGCTAACAGAGGCACTTAAAACAACATGGTAGTGATAGCAGGAAGCAGCTCAATAACATGCAAGAACCCTTGTTTTTGAACATTCGGCCCTTTTGCAGTATTGATTAGGTTTTGTGACAAGGGTTTATTTTGAGGATTTCTTTTGATTAATAACCTAATTACATGGGTGCTGAAGAGAAATTAAAAAGGTCTTACAGCCTACAAAATAACATCTCCCCAAGGTCTTCATTATATATAATTATAAACTTCGTCAGAATGTTTAGACAGCGAGCCTGTGAGAGGTGCGAGTGGAAATGGACATAAAGCTAAGACATGTTTCCTCCGCAGAGATTGCACTCCCTTGCTTCCTCTGAATTTTCCATGGGATTGGAGCTTCAAATAAGAGCTGTATAACTGAAGCAAGTTTTCTTGACATTTGTCAGTTAATTGAAAGTCAGTGAAGTACCAAAACCTAACTCTGTGATGGGGCACAAAATGTACTCTAATCCTTAACATTCAAGAAAGCAGGTTTTATTTTATAGCGCGTGTCAAGGCTCACAGGCCAAATCCCACCCACCAAGACATTTTATGTGGCCCATCTTGGCTTAGAAACAGAAAGCAGGGATAGACAGAGGACACAGCCAGCGCTTAGCAGCAGCCGTGGCACAAGCACAAGGAGCAGGTAACACTTTGGATTCTGAGCCCTGCCGCACACCTCTACACCACTTTGTTGAGCACATCACAGGTGACAACTCTACCCAGGTACCCTAGTAGGATGGCAATTAACCACTTCACCATCCCAGTACAGGTCCTAATTGGATGCAAAGAGAAATATCCAAGCTTGGGGACACTCACACATAGAGACGCAGGCAGGACTCTGAAGTAAACACTGTTTATTTATAATTCGCATCAGTTTTAAGGTACATAGCAAAGAAGGCACAGTTTTTTTTAACAAATCATAAAGCACTAAACAACCTGAGAACTGATATAATTATTTAGTGTCAGAAAGCATCATAACCTACATACAATTTGGAATAAGTAATTAAAACACTGGCATTTTATTCAAGTTTTCACGCCGAAAAAAAATGTAGAGGTATATAATTTTTATAATAGGTACACTTCAACTGTGAGAGACAAAAACGAAAAAAAAAATCCAGAAAATCACATTGTATTATTTTTAGATAATGAATTGCATTTTATTGCATGAAATAAGTATTTGATTACATACCAACCAGCAAGAATTCTGGCTCTCACAGACCTGTTCGTTTTTCTTTAAGAAGCCCTCCTACTCTTCACTCATATCCTGTATTAAATATACCAGTTGGAACTCGTTACATTATAATAGACACCTGTCCACAGACTCAATCAATCACCCTCCATCCTCTCCAACATGGGCAAGACCAAGGAGCTGTCTAAGGACACTGGGAACAAAATTGTAGTCCTGCATAAGGCTGTGATGGGCTATAGGACAATAGGCAAGCAGCGTGGTGAGAAGGCAACAACTGTTGGCACAATTATTAGAAAATGGGAGAAACACACGATGACTGTTAATCTTCCTTGGTCTGGGGCTCCATGCAAGATCTTGCCTTGTGGAGTAAACATGATTCTGAGGTCAGGAATCGGCCCAGAACTACATGGGAGGACTTGTTCAATAACCTGAAAAGAGCTGAGACCACAGTCTCAAAGATTACGGTTAGCAACACACTCATGTATTGCGAGATTTTGGCCAACAATCTTCTTCCTGCAGTAAGAGCATTGAAGATGCATCATGGCTGGGTCTTCCAATGACCCGAAACAGACATCTAGGGTAACTAAAGCGTGGCTCTGAAAGAAGTATTTCAAGGTCCTAGAGTGGCCTAGCCAGTCTCCAGATCTGAACCTAATTGAAAATCTTTGGAAGGAGCTTAACTCGATGTAGCTCAGCGACAGCCCCGAAACCCGAAAGAGTGGGCTAAAATCAATGCAGCAGTGTGTGCAAACTTGGTCAAGAACTACAGGAAAAGTCTGACCTCTGTAATTGCAAACAAACGTTTCTGTACCAAACATTAAGCTCTATTTTTCTATTGCATGAAATAAGTATTTTATGCAATAAAATGCAAAATAATCATTTAAAAATCATACAATGTAATTTTTGGGATTTTTTTAGATTCGTTCTCTCACAGTTGAAGTGAACCTACGACCTCTGTGTTCTTTATAGGTGGGAAAACTTGTAAAATAGCCAATATATCAAATACTTATTTTCCCCGCTGTATACTACGTGGAACATCACTAATATGGAAATGTTCCAGAATGTGAACTGCACGTACTAGTAGCATCCTATTCTCATGGATGTGTAACTTTGAATTTAAGAAGTGAAATAACAGATTCAGTAAAATAGACATGACATTCAACAAACCTAGCAGGAGGCCTAAAACCATAGTTTACTTAAGTTCACATCATTTCTATCACACTAACCATCCTCTGAGAGCAACCAATATGCTGAAGTGGCCCTTGGTGAAAATGAATCTGACACCCCTGTTTTGAAGCCTAATTGATGAATCAGTCCACATACACCATTAATGCATGTGCATGTCATAGATTAGTTCCCCTTCTTGGGACCACCTATAAGCCAGAATGGAGAGTGGCTAAAAAAGATCTGTTTCAGCTCTGACTAAATCCATCCGACATGCACTAAATGGTCTACCATATTTATGAATGGGCACAATATAATTCTAAATTTTTTTTGTGGCTTCTTTAGCATAAATGTGCTGTTGCCAATAGGATTTTGGAGCTAGACGCTGAGTAGTGAAGGGTCTGTCATATTAAAACATATCCTGTTATTTTATATGGTTGATAAATTAAAGGGGTTTTATCACCATGCTGTTTTCACTGGCTCACAGGCAGATTTGCACTCACTCTGCCTCTTCAGGCTGTGGGTGGTTCTACAGCAGTGATTAGCATATTTAACTTCAAGCTGTTACTCTGACAGAGTAGGAGATTGTTATCTATAACAAGTTTACAGATAAAGCCAGGCTTTTCAGTCCTCACAGCACATTTACCTTTTGTTTATTGCAACTAATCTTGTTAAATCTAATTAGTTCACTTACAGCTCAGTTTAGTCAGTCTGTCCATGGGGGTGACGACACTCCCTTCTCTCAGCTAACAAGATAACAGATGTCTTTCTGATATGCAGGTTACCATAGAAACCTATGTGCACTCAGAGAGCTCATAAGATGTCTCTATATCATGACTAAAGTAAAATCTATTGACCAATGTATTTAGAGGATGTCTTCATTTAACTGTCCCTTTATGTTTAAAGCTAATCTTCATAGTGGGAAAACCCCTTTAAGTGTATTGAACTGTATTGGTACCTACAATGGGGGCCAGTTATATGTGGATCCTCTGGGTCACCGCTTAGGGGCCCCCAGTCTTCACCAGAGCTTGACGCAATGTCGGATGGACTTACCTGTGGGAAACCTAAGGTTGCCGCTTCTGATGTGTTAACTTGCAGTGACAGCCGAAGTGACTGATGTAGGACTGTGGAATAGCCAGAGGTAACAGGTCATGGGCAGGTAGCAACCAAAGACAGGAAGCAGAGTCCCAGGCAGGTAGTGGGCATAGCAGCAGGTAACAGCAATGCAGGAACCAGGATATCAGTAAACACAGATAACAGACTGCAACTAGAGGTCAAGATCAATGTGGTGACATCAACAAACTGACCCAGAGCACAGGCAGGAAGTTCCTTAAGTCCCAGGTGGTGAAAGGTCATTGGCCAGGTAATTATGTACTGTCTCTTTAAATCTCGGCTAGCCAGCGCACACGCACCCTTGGGAAGGCTCGAGCGCATGCAGGACGCAGGCAGCAGTGAGGACAGGAGCAGGAGCGAGGATAGGTGAGTACACACTAGTAGAGGGGACAGTGTCCACAACTGAGACACGGCATGTCCGTGCTCCGGAGCAGGGACCATCACAGTACCTAAGGTGTACAATTAAACAACCTATACGCTACCAGATTTTCTGTACAATGACATTAAGCCTTAACGGCAAGTCAGAAGGGAAGAGCTTACATGGCCTAAAAGAGCAATACAACATTTTATAAGCTTGGAGTTATTTCAAAATATTCCAATAATAAGAGTTGTATTGCGACCAAACCATAATAAGTTGTGTAGCTAATTTACACTGTATGTGCATCTTTTTGTAGAGAAATGTATTTTTCACCATGTTATAGAATAATATTGGTGAAGATGTAGGTGCAGAGATGCCCGCTGATCGCTAGAACTAAGATTTGATGTGTGCCGTGTATATTAATGTCCCCTCTGCCTTTCTTGGCATCACAAGAAAAGTCAGTTTTAATGGTTAAATTTAGCACCTATGATTTATTTCTGTTTAACAGCCTTGCTGATCTAGATGCCAGGTCTGCTTTCTGTACAATCGTTTTCCATATTTTAATGTTCCTATGTGTATTTTATGTTAGATCAGCTTGTGTTGTGTGAGTTTTTTCTCTGTGAGGTTAGTTTCGTGGCCTCTAATAATACACAGATGGGTCCCAAACATGCAACATCTGTCATGCAGCACTTGTTTACACGTGTTAAATGCCCATTAATTGTTACTTCTTGTAATTGCTGCAATGAGAATAAAACACACCCTGTCCCCAGAGTCTCCACATATTGCAGCATATTATGATACTCATTAAAGGGAAGGTTGAACATAAAATTGCTGTGCACACTTGTGATGTTTAGTCAGATTTTTTAAAGTGTATTTGACTTATTTTACATAGATAGAGGTATGTTAATTTAAAATATTGTATCTTTATTGTAACACTGCTATTAAAAAATATTGTTTGTAGGGAAAAACTAAAAACAGAGTGAGAAATTCTTTTGTCTTGATTTTTTTTTTTAAATGTAGCTTAAAGGAATCTCCCAATTCTCCAGAAAAAATGTAACAATATAGGGATTGGAAAGTTAAAATACCTATAAACCTTAACCCCTTAATTATTTATTTTTTTATTCTTTTTTTTTTTTTTTTTTTTAAATCCCCTAAAGGGAGAACTGTGTTACATTTTTTATTTTTTTTTTATTTTTTACACTTAGTAATGTATTATCATATATGAATATGCTAATACATTATAATCTGTGTCATACTGACACAGGCAGTGATTAGGACAACACACAGTGTGCCCTGGTCACTGGCTTGATACACAGACAGCTCTGGAGCCACTCTAGATCCACAGGGTTGACTGTGCAGCCGTTCCCCGGGCTCTGTCGGGTGACTGGGTGTTCCGATCACCCGACAGAGCAGGGGAAACCCCTTGATTGCGCTGCGGTAACGCACCACCACAATCAAAGGGTTAAAGCACCGGGTTGCGGAGGTTTCCTCCACACCCCGGTGCTCGCAGGACATGCTCTGGGATCAGGGCTGTGTCAAACCCAAAAGTCTACAGCGACGCCAAAAGACGTTGCTGTAGACGTTGCTGTGGACCAGTGCTAATCATTTGATTATCAAATGGCTTCCATCTATGGTAGTGCTTTGATAGGATATGTTCCCCTGCTCTTGGATGGATCACTGTTAATCATCTGATCATCACGTAGCTGACATCATTGGTAGCGGTTTAGTAGTCTGAGATTTGCTCCCCTTTTTCCTTTCATTGATCATTCAAAGCCCATGTTGAATAGGATAGTCGAAAAAACAGGTGGTCATGTGAAGAGGAGATATGGAATTGGAGGAACTACAACAGAAAGATGAAAAAAGACGGCACTAGTATAAATTTACACTCAGCGTTTCATATGACATTTTTATTAACTATCAGAAAACATCTGGCAAATAATCCTAGAAAAGAAACATAAAAAAACACCAAAAAAGTTGAGTTTTTCCTAAAATGCTATGTGTGTAACCACCCTTAACCCCTTACTGCACCTTGAGGTTCCATGGTGCAGTGCTTGTTAATGCACCATGATGTACACATTCACATCATCCTGCAGTTTTGGTCTTTGTCAGAGAGAGGGAGCTCCCTCTGTCCACCATCGGAACCCCGCGATACGATTGTGGGGTTCCGATGGTTGTGATGGCAACTGGGGGGCACACATTGGCCTCCAGGTTGTCTATGATGTAGTCCTGTCAGACCCGACAAAAGGCAGAGCCTGACAGGCTGAATTACAGCTGGCATAATACACTGCCATCTATAATTCATCCTGACGTGCTGCAATATATTATATCAGTGATCTAAAGATCACTGAGTATAGTCCCATAGTGAGACAAGTGAATGGAAAAAAAGTAAAAGTGCAAAAAAATGTAAAATACAGTAAAACACCCACACCACCCATTTCCCATTACAAATACCAATCACCCCAAAAAAGATTTTTAAAAAGTACACATATTTGGTATGGCTACATGTGTAACCTAACTGTAACAGCGCGCGCTGCGGTCCGACGCCCACCCAATGAGAAGTCTGAATTTGGCTCTATTGAGAGGTAAAGATAGCGCAGGACCACCCGCCTTGAGATCCCGTTGTAAGCCGGGGGTGGCTTAAACATTTTTTGAACAAAACGTGTGAACTAAGAATCTCAAAGTTTTTTTGTTGTTCATTCTGCCTCCCAAAAACTGATAAATAGAGCGTCATATGTACCCCATAGTGGTACCAATAAAAACAGCAACTCATTCTGCAAAAAAACAAGCCCTTAATCATCTCCATATACATAAAAAAAAAGTTATGGCTCTCAGACTATGACGACATAAAAACGAATTTTTTTACAAATACATTTCAATTGTGTAAAAGTAGCAAAACATAAAATACTATATAACATTTATATCACTGTAATTGTACCGACCCGCATAATAAAGTTATCCTGTCATTTATGCAGCAGGGCGAATGCTGTAATACTAAAGCCCAAAAAACAATGGCAGAACTGCACATATTTCTCCCCATAATGGTACAGTACTAAAAAAAACTCTGGAACACCTGTGGGCCTAAAATGCATAATAATCTCTAGATAAGATCCTTCAGAGGTGTTGAGTCCAACATGGGGTGACTTCTGGATGGTTTCACTTGTTCTGGTACTTTGGGGGCTTTACAAATGCAACATGGCCCCAACAAAATCTGTGTTCCAAAAGCCAAATAGGGCTCCCTTCCTTGTACGCCCTGCCATGCGCCCAAACAACAGTTTACAACCACAAATAGGGTATTGCTGAACTCGGAAGAAATTGTGTAACATATTTTGTGGTGCATTTTTCCAGAATGCTTTTTGAAATAATATGGGATATCTCTAAAAATGAGTCAGGGGAATTAATATTGAGTTGAAATTTCCTCTTCTCATTTACTGTATTTCAGTAAATAAATGGCTAAAAATTTTAAATCTGTAAAAAAAAAATGAAATTTTGAAAGATCATCTCTTCTTTGCTTTAATGTCTGTGAAACACCTAAAGGGTTAACAAACTTTCTAGGTGTTGTTTTGAATACCACGAGGGGTGCAGCTGCTTAGATGGAGTCATTTATAGGGGTGTCTAATATACAGGCTCCTCAAAGCCATGTCAGAACTGGACTGGTCTTTAGAAAAAACCTGTGTTGCAAATTTTCTTTAACATTTTAAATTTGCTTACAAAATTTAAGAGCCCCCTAATGTCCTAAAAATAAAAAAATATTAAAAAAATTATGCCAGCATAAAGCAGACTTATGGAAGATGTTCATTGTCTACCTATCTATCTATTTTGCTTCATATGACTGTCTTAAACACAGAAATTTTTTAATTTTGATATTTTTAACAAATAAACAAGGATTGTTTCAAACAAAATTAATTGCTAACTTAAAGTACTATGTGCCAAGAGAAAACAGTCTCATACTCACATGAATAGGTAAAACCATTAAAAAGATATTCCCAGATAAAGTGACACATCAGATTTAAAAAAAAAGGATTGCTTTTTATGTTAAAGATCTTGCAAAAACAAGTATTTTTGTAATATATGTCCATTAGCAGTATCCTACCTATTCCTAGATATCCCCTCTTGTATGGGCTGCATCAGCTCCTCAGGTCACTATAGCTACAGACCTGTTTACTCTCTCCTGATAGGCTGCCAGCACTGGTTGCTATGTTACAGACCTGGCTTCTACTGCAGCCTAGTAGAAACCAGTAAACATGCCCTTGCATTCAAAATGAAACCAAGAAAACAGGACTGAGATGAGATGAATCAATGTAGCGAGACAACCCCTTTAAGTCCAAAACAGGCTAAGACCTTAAAGGGTTAAGGGATGTTTCCAGTTTTAGAACAATGTTGTTGTTTTGTTCCAAGAAACAATATCACACTTGTCCACAGCTTGTTTAACATATTGCAGCTTAAGCCTATTCCCTTTTATAAAGCTGAGCTGTAATACCAGACATGACCTGTGGACAAGTGTGGCACTGTTTCCAAAAGGGAAGCAAAGATACTTTTCAATTACTGTACAACCCCTTTAAGCGTCTGTGTGCAAACTGACATGTTACCATTGCCATAAAAATCTATTATCATAGCCCTAAACCATCTGGTTCTGTTCGGTTCTCCCTTCGCCCTCGATTTTCTCTTTACTTTTGTTAGTCTTTCTCTCCTTTCGGTATTTTAAAAAGCTCTGGGATATTGGGATGTATAGATGCTATATAAATCCAAATCCCTTTGCTTATGGGAATCAATGCTGCCTATCCGAAGAATATATTACCATCACAAAAATGTCTCACCGAGGTGTCTGCAGTATCTTTAAAACACCGAGGTCCCTGAATGATGCTCAGAGAAAAATAGCTTGCTAAAACCAGACTACGTGCAAGTTGATACAATGTTTGAAAACGCCGGCCTGGTGTCTTATTAAAGATCTCATGCAGCAGTTATATATTGTGTTCTTGTTACTACGTGTTATTTAAACACCTTTACTGTAAGGCTGGGCTGACATGTTATGGTTTTTATAGCAGTTTTTATGGTCTTGCTAAAGGCAGGGAAAAACGCATTATAAAAAAGTACGCATTTTACTAGAGTAGTTTTACAATATGGTGCCTGGCCCCTGTTTACAGGTAAAGCACTTATCAAAATGTGTTTTACCTGGAAAAAAGGCGCAACCAAAAACCGTAACCCCAAAACCATGGCAATTTGTAGTAAAACAAATGCGGTTATTAAAATGCATTTTCCCCTTATTGGAAACCTGTAAAAACAATGAAATTAAAATACACAGAAACAAAAAAACTGGAAAAAACGCAGCTTTTCTTTGTTTGCCAGGAAATGACAAACAACCTATAGTTACAACATCTGTTAATAAACCTTTCCTATATAAGTATGTTTTCTAGCAGAGTACTTAGAATTCTCTTTCCGTTCTGCAGAAAGAAATTTTGCCTTTGGCAACAAAATCTTTGCCGTTCTTTCTGAAGCCCAGACCAATAATTATCTATTGAACCTTAAAACTTGTTATCTCAATTGAGAGTAAAGTCAGTATAATATTATGCTTTTTTATGCAGTAGGTGAGAGTTGATTTTGTGCTTTACTAATACAGTGTTTGTATCGGTGTTGGGCTGCAATACCTTAGGCATATGAAAGAAACTAATTCTGAGCGATACTGATTATGAGAACATCTACTTTTAATTGTGTTGTAAACGTCTTGTTATTGTACAGATAGATCATATCTAGAGATGGGCGAATTTCTCAAAAATTCGGTTTGCCTACTTCGCAGAATTTTCTGACAAAATTGGTTTCGGTCCGAATTACTTCAGGACGAATCGCGTTAAAAAACAGCTATTTCCAGGCTGCACAGAGCCTGCAGGGTGCTGTAGAACGTTGTGCCATGCTTAAATATGCAGAGGGAGCTTGGTTTGCTCTTCATACAATGTTGTGTTTTAGTATGACACGCACATGACTGCCGCGGCTCTTAAAATTCCCTGGGCACTTAAGAGGGCAAAACTGACCAAAAAACTGAAGCGGGAATGTAGCCTGATAAAGTCATGGCAGCACCAGCTGGAAAAAAACAAGCTGAGGGCTCAGGTGGCAACATCAGTAGGCCATAGAATGGCACAGTGACAGAGTGTGGAGGTGACGGCAGAAGCCACAGCAGCATGAGGTCAGAGAGTGGCACAATGACATTCTGGAGGTGGCAAAGACAGGAGTAGACCATAGAGTGGCACAGTGACCGAGTGTAGAGGTGACGGCAGCAGCCACAGCAGCCACAGCAGCATGAGGTCAGAGAGTGGCACAATGACATTCTGGATGTGGTAAAAACAGGAGCAGGCCGCAGAGTGGCAAAATGACAAAGTGTGGAGGTGGCACAAATAGGAGTAGGTCACAGAGTGGCACAATGACACAGTTTGGAAGTCACGGCAGGTGCAAAAGCAGCAGCATGAGGTCAGACAGTGGCACAATGACATTCTAGAGGTGGCAAAAAAAGGAGTGGGCCACAGAGTGACACAATGACACAGTGTGGAGGGCACGACAGCAGCCAAAGCAGCAGCATGAGGTCAGACAGTGGCATAATGACAGTGTGGAGGGCACGGCAGCAGCCACAGCAGCAGCATGAGGTCAGACAGTGGCATAATGACAGTGTGGAGGGCATGGCAGCAGCCACAGCAGCAGCATGAGGTCAGACAGTGGCACAATGACGGAGTGTGGTGGTCACGGCAGCAGCCACAACAGCAGCATGAGATCAGACAGTGGCACAATGACATTCTGGAGGTGGCAGAAACAGGAGTAGGCCACAGAGTGGCACAATGACAGAGAGTGGAGGTGACGGCAGGAGAAACAGCATGAGGTCAGAGAGTGGCACAATGACACAGTGTGGAGGTCACAGCAGCAGCAGCATGAGGGCAGAGAGTGGCACAATGACAGGGTGTGGAGGTGACCGCAGCAGCAACAGCAGCAGTAGCATGAGGTCAGAGAATGGCACAATGACACAGTGTGGAGGTCACGGCAGCAGCAACGGCAGCAGCATGAGGTCAGACAGTGGCACAATGACAGGGTGTGGAGGTGACCGCAGCAGCAACAACAGCAGCAGCATGAGGTCAGAGAGTGGCACAATGACACAGTGTGGAGGTCACAGCACCAGCAACATGAGGTCATAGAGTGGCACAATGACAGAGTGTGGAGGTGGGTGGAAATACCAGTCCCTGGTAAAGATGGTGGTAGGCAGATGAAGCAACTGGCAGCAGATGTGTGGCATCAGGCAGGTGGCGACATCAGAATAGTGGCTGAGGCAGGTAGTTTGAACCCAGACTCATTTCTCAAAGTTTTGGTGAGGCATTATGGCTGATGTAATCTAACGCCTAAGGTATTGGTGTGTGGAAATCCTGGCCGATCCACGCCTGATTCATCTTGACAAACGTCAGTCGTTCCACATTTCCCGTGGACAAGTGGGTTCTCCTTGGGGTAACGATGGCCCCCACCGCACTGAACACCCGCTCTGATGCCACATTACTAGCCTGGCAGGACAGCTTCTCCACTGCAAACTCGGCAAGTTGCGGCCACACATCCAGTTTGGCTGCCCAGTAGTCCAGCGGATCTTCTAACTGGGGTAGCAGAGTGCTGTCCAAGTAGGCCAACACCTGTTGGTTCAGGGTCTGCTCCAGGTCCTGCTGCTGCTGGCGGGTGCCCTCCTCACTAGGCGGGTGAAGGAAGCTGCTCATCAGCGACTCCAGACTTAGGTTGCTGCTGATGGAGCTGGTACTGCTCCTACCCCCGACCTTCCCACAGCAGCAACGGCAGTAGTACGTGAGTACTGAGGAACCCCCCCGATCAGACCTGTCAGAGTAGGGACGATGCCGCACATAGGCAGCGGCCAACTGACTACGGAGGATTTCTCTATAGTATTTGAGTTTGTCCTCCCTCTCAGCAGCTGGGAAAAAGGCTCCTATTTTGGACCGGTAGCGAGGGTCCAACAGGGTGGAGAGCCAGAAGTCATCCCTCTGCCGGATGGTGACTATTCGGCTGTCACTAGCCAGACAAATCAGCATGCTACGGGCCATCTGCACAAGTGACTCTGAGGGACTCCCTGCCTCCATCTCCACTGTATACTGCCACGGTGCTTGGGGGTCATCTGCCTCGTCTTCCTCATCTCCATCTACCTCCTCCAGCTGCTCCTGCTCCTCCTCTCCTGTCACCTGGGTAGAAAATCCACTCATTTCACCAGACAATGCTTGTGCTCCAATGTCCTCCTCCTCCTCCAGTTCAGTCCCCACCGGACTCATGTGGTCGCGAGATTTAGTCGCCACGTCCCCTGCCCAGACATATTTTACAGCATCTGTTCAAGGACATGAAGCAGTGGAATGACATTATTCATCCCATAGTCCTGGCGACTGACAAATAACATGGCCTCCTCAAATGGCCTCAGCAAACGGCAGGTGTCACGCATAAGCTGCCACTGGCTGACTTTAAAGTTACACAGGGGAGTACTCCTGTCCGCCTGGATCATCAAAAAATCGTTAATGGCCTTTCTCTGTGTTTTACAGTCTATCCAACATGTGCAGGCTGGAATTCCAACGGGTGGAAACATCACATATCAGAGTGTGTTGGGGGAGGTTGTTTTGCCGCTGCAACTCGAGGAGGGTGTTCCTGGCTTTGTAGGAATGGATGAAGTGCATGCACAGTTTCCTGGCCATTTTCAGAATCTTCTGAAGATCGGTGGAAGACTTCAGGAACCTTTTCACAACCAGATTGAACACATTCGCCATGCAGGGCGCATGGACCATCCCTCCTTGGTGCAGCGTGGACACCATGTTGGTCCCATTGTTCGTCACCAGTGTTCCGATTTGCAGTTGGCGCGGAGAAAGCCACACATCGATTTCTTGCTGCATGATGCGGAGCAGTTCCTCCCCTGTGTGACTTGGTTCACCGAGGCAAGCCAGGTGTAGAACTGCGTGACACCGCTGTGCCATACACATGTGGTATGATGGAGCAGTACTTGTGGAGGCTAAGATGGTGGTGGTGGAGGAGGACATTGGCGCTGGAGCAGCAGTTTGACAACGTGGAGGAGAAAGCAGTGTCTCCTGTCCAAGTTGTTGGTGTGGCTGGGCAGGAAGCACATTCACCCAGTGGGCCATAAAGGACATGTACTGGCCCTGACCGTAGTTACAGCTCCACACGTCCGCGCTGCCGTGCCACTTGGAACAAACTGATAAGCTCAAGGACTGGCCCACCTTCTGTTCTACATATTTGTGAAGGGCTGGTACTGCCTTTTTGGAAAAGAAATTACGGCTTGGAATTCTCCACCTTGGCCCGGCAAAGGCCATTAATTCTCTGAACGGTGCAGAGTCCACCATTTGGAAAGGGAGGGACTGCAGTACCAACAACTTGGACAGGAGCACGGTCACCTTAGGATGGTTGGACGCATACTGTTGTCTCATTGCAATCGCCTCATTGAACGACTGCTGGCGCCATGAGTAACGAGGAGCAGGTGCATCTGGACCGGGAGATAATGGCACGTTTCTCCCAGGCCACCAGATGGTGATGCTGCATGTGTTGAAGCAGGGCCGTGGTGCCAACTTTAGCTCCCTGGCCATGCGTCACTTTCTGCCCACAGATTCTACATATACCCATATTCGGCTCCTTCGGTGTCTTAGCAAAGAACTGCCACACCACGTAGTAGCTGATTTTACCGCAAACGCTCCACACTGAGTGACTACTATCGCCGCTGCCTCGCTGATCCCCTGTGCCGCTACTTTCTTGGACCTGCAAAGCGGGTTTTCTACCCCGTGGCCGCTTGGTTTCATCTTCACTGCTGTCCTCCTCAACAGTCTTGATATGCAGAGGCTGACCCCTCACAACATGACCTCCCATGCCACTCTCCACATCTATACTTTGCCGCCTACTGCAAGAAGCAGGGGATATTGGCCCCATTTCTTTGCTGCCAAGTAGCTGCTGACTGTCCTCCTCAAATTGTTCATCCTCGCTGTATAGTGGCGCTGAGCCCAGACCACATAGTAGATCTCTGGCTGAGGGAACCGGATGGGACGGAGGCGGGTTGAGGACGGGTGAGAGCTGCTGACCCGCTCCCGGGCCATGCCAACTAAGGGTTGTGTCTGACGTTCCCACCGACTCTTGGATGACCTAGTCAACCAATCAAGAATCCTTGGGTTGCTGGTCAACACACGGCCGCTAGATGACATCGGCAGTTCTGGCCTCACCGAGTGACCCCTGCTGCGACGTCCCCTTACTGTGCTGCGACCTGGGCTTGCTACAGAAATGTTTGTGCCACTGCCACTTGCATGTGAAGAGCCTGCCACCTATCTCTCTGACATACTGTTTGTTCTAAAATGTACAGACTCTGTTTAATGAAGATATCTCTATATGATATATACACACCCTGTATTTGACTCCAAATGAACCCACTAACAAGCTTGGTTAACCCTTGGATATAAATTGCGCAAAAGAAATGAGGTGCCAAAAATTACCAGCTTTGTAGCGTGTTAAAACGATGTGTATTTTACTGACCACAACAGCAGAAAAATGCTTAATTAACCTTTAGATATGAATTATGCTACAGGCAAAATTTCTTCTTTGGCGTTGAAAAACAACGTTTCTTTTACTGACTACAACTGCAGAAAAATACTTAGTTAACCTTTGGATGTAAATTGCGCAAAAGAAATGTGCTGCCAAAAATTACCAGCTTTGTAAAGTGTTAAAACGACGTGTATTTTACTGACCACAACAACAGAAAAACGCTTAATTAACCTTCGGATATGATTTATGCTACAGGTAAAATTTCTTCTTTGGCGCTGAAAAACAACATTTCTTTTACTGACAACAATAGCAGAAAAATACTTAGTTAACCCTTGGATGTAAATTGTGCAAAAGAAATGTGCTGGCAAACATGACCAGCTTTGTAGCATGTTAAAACGACATGTATTTTACTGACCACAACAGCAGAAAAATACTTAATTAATCGTTGAATGTAAATTGCGCAAAAGAAATGTGCTGCCAGAAATTACCAGCTTTGTAGCATGTTAAAACGACATGTATTTTACTGACCACAACAGCAGAAAAACAAGTAATTAACCTTCGGATATGAATTATGCTACAGACAAAAAATGTTCTTTGGCGTTGAAAAACACAGTTTCTTTTACTGACTACAACAGCAGAAACATACTTAGTTAACCCATGGATGTAAATTGTGCAAAAGAAATGTGCTGCCAAAAATTACCAGCTTTGTAGCGTTTTAAAATGACGTGTATTTTACTGACCACAACAGCACAAAAACATGTAATTAACCTTCGGATATGAATTATGCTGCAGGCAAAATTTCTTCTTTGGCGTTGAAAAACACTGTTTCTTTTAGTGACCACAACAGCAGAACAACGCTTAATAAACCCTTGGATCTAAATTGCGCAAAAGAAATGAGCTGCCAAAAAGTAAGTGGTATTTGGATTGTAAAAACACTGTTTCTTTAACTAAATACAACAGCAACAACAGGCTTAAATAACCCTTGGATATTCAATGTGCTCAAGAACTGAGCAGATAGCATTAAAATGTATATGTAGCTGAATTGGACGCACACTGGACTTCAGTTCCAATACCCCACAAAATCAAAATTAGAACGTAGGAGAAGCAGTCTCTGAGACAAGCTGTGAACCCCCCAAAAATCGCTGAATAAAAGTTAGTTCTTTAGTGTGAGATCTCAGAAGCAGCAGCTTCACTACACAGCACGGTGAGAGCGGTGTGAGCTGCCAGCGTCGCGTCCGGACTGATAGAGTGCGGTGACGTCACAGAATCCCGCCGGTCTCTGATTGGCTTCATCGCTGCACATGTCATTTAGGCTAACTCCTTTCTTCCTCCCAGAGTTCTTTGCCCCATGTAACGCCATGTGCTCGCAGCCATTTTATCAATTAAAAACACGCTTCGTTCCCGCGAATCATCCCAAACTTCGACTTCGTTCAGAATCGAAGTTTTCCTGAAATTCTAAACGAATTCCACTTCGTTAGAATCGATTCGCCCATCTCTAATCATATCATTAACTGGTTGTGGTCCACGTTATTCTGGGTCATGGCTAGATACTGTTTAACTGTCTTTAGTACGCAGTAGTTCAATGGCAGTAACTTATTTATTTGTTGGTCTGTCATTGTGATTTCTGTAGCTTTTTTATAGATTAATACACTCTTTTTATTTTTTTCATACACTTCATTTATTTTTAGACTTATAAATTGAAAACATAGTAAAATATTCCTTTTTACATTCTATTAACATAATTTAACATTTAATTTATTATTAATATATAATACTTATTTGTGTCTGTTATCATATGCCATTAATTGTAATGCATTACATGCCTGTTTTAGGACATGTTCACACGGCTTAAAATGGGCCGTATTTCGGTCCGTAATTACGCGCCGAAGTGCGCAAATTACGGGCTGAAAACGGCCAATTCATTACGGTAATCCACAGTTCTCATAGAGAACTATGGATTACGTCTTCCCTCCCTGCTCGGCTAATCCGCCGGGGGGGGTGATAAGTGACAGTTGATTTACCTGTGGCTTATACGCGCGGCTGTTAATGAAAGTCATTGGGCCGGCGAAGTGCCGGCCCCCCGCTCACTCCCCCGCCCCACCCCCGTCCACACGGCGTAATTGCGGGGCGTAATTACGTCCTGCAGTTAAGCTGTGTGAACATAGCCTAAGGGTAACTGGTCCAAGGCTGGCTTTATCATAATTATTGGTGCAAGTGGTCTCTTTGTTGTTGGGTTTTCTGCACTGAAATCCACATGATGTCCATTATGTGTATGGGGCTTAACTAGGACTGCACACAAGCTTTAGGTACAGGAGAAATGAGCCTAGTGCTGCTCGCATTTGTTTGGTTCGACAATTGTTCAACCCAACTTGTGAAAAACTTAGGTTCAGGACATCCTGAACCCAATTTTTTTCACTCTGACCCTGCCTCTAAACCTAGCCCTGATGCTGACCATAGCTGTAACCCTAACCCTAAATTGGGATTAGGATGAATTTTTTGACTGGTGTGCAGGGTTTACTTTATCTATCCCTGTCACCTCTGCTCCCACAATGCTTGCGGTGTGACATCACTTCTGACATCACTTTCTGTTCAAGTCACATAAGGGTGTCACTGTGAATTGGGAGAAAAGGGTCAGTCAGTGGTGGGTGGGCAGGGCAAACAGATGCATGTATGTCAAAGATTCATTGCTGGCAACTGCTGTAACCAACAAAAAAAGTGACAGACTGACGGAAACAGTGTTTCTGTCACTACCTTATGCTGTCATAGAATGGTGGTGTTCCTTAAACAGTTAAAGGAATACTCCAGACCAAATGGTACACTGTGTTATGTGTACAGTAGTGCTGTTCTTTTAATCTTTTAATGTGTTCACTTGCTGAGACCTTGAGTGATGCATGAATTATGCTACAGACAAAATTTTTTCTTTGGCATTGAAAAACACAGTTTCTTTGTACATTATACAAATGAACCTCGCAAGTGTGCTACAATGGCAAACATGGGAGAAATTAAGAATTACATTGATTCCTATTAAAAAAATGGTCTGTCTATGGATGTGCTGGTCCTCCAAACATGCTCTCTCCAGCTGCTTCCTGCTCTGTTTAGTTAGCAGAAGTCCTAAATGAGGGGCTCCCTTCTGTTAACTCAGATGACCCTAGTAGGACATTTGAAAATGTTTTTTTTAAACTAGAAATTCTGTTTAGGAGCTTATAGGTTATCTGTGAATTAATCCACCAAAGTGTTAAACACTCGCAGCATGTGATATAATTGAACATCCACTGCAGGCAGGTTTCCCTTTTGCTGTAGCCCATGCGTTCCTTTGTGGCAGGCTTTGTTATCTTGTCAGAAACTGTGCTGACCAGAGAATAGGCTGGTCCACAGATCCCCAACCTTCTGTAGGTCATGAGATACTCTGAAACACAACATATGGCAATCACATTGTACTATAAAGAAAAGGCAGTAGTAGGTGTATTCCACGTGGTGCTGTATAACAGCAGCTTCAGAGGAATAGGATGCTCTGCAAAAGAAGAAGCGCACCTGGGATCCCACGAACGAATATGTACCTGGTATAAAAGAACACAAGGCAGGTGCTCACCTGGTCCGGCTGTACAAATGCCGGTACAGCTCGTAAAACCGCCTGAGTGCTCTTTCGGTACAGACAATACAGCAGCTCCTGCTCGCTCCCACCTTGATGCCATGAGGACACCAGGGAAGTGATAAGATAATTGCTTTGTAGATCCAAGGATCAAACACGCTGGTTTGGAACGGCTGAATGAAGCGCTGGTTAAAAAGTCTTAAAATATACTCACATGAGAATAAAACATTTATTGGAATAAAAGCATAACGCGTTTCGCAGGTCCTCCTGCTTCATCAGATACATGCGATCACAATAGACATACATGAGCTTTAAATAGGTAGTATACAGAAACGAGGTTGAATGGCTGAACATGGAAACGAGGTTCAATAAGCCTTAATTAGTAAACAACAAATCACATGTGATAGAGTAGTGAAATTCTGTGAATGATACACCACTATAAATGGTACTCGTAAAGAAAAGGCCTCACAAAATAATACAGTATGACTGACTGACTTGGCTTTTACCCTTACTTTATCTGCCAGTAATATCATTTTCACCCTAGTACCAACTTCTCCTGATGTAATTAGAGATGGGCGAATCGATTCTAACGAAGTGGAATTCGTTTAGAATTTCAGGAAAACTTCGGTTCGGAACGAAGTCGAACTTTGGGGTACTTCGGGTGAACGAAGTGTGCTTTTGATTGATAAAATGGCTGCGAGCACATGGCGCTACATGGGGCAAAGCTCTGGGAGGAAGAAGGGCATAGCCTGCATGACATGTGCAGAGATGAAGCCAATCAGAGACCGGCGGGATTCTGTGACGTCACCGCACTATATAAGTCCGGGCGCGACGCCGGGAGCTCACACTCCTCTCACTGTGCTCATCAGGGAAGGTGCTGCCGCGGCTGATAGCTCTTACTGAAGAATTTATTTTTATACAGCGATTTTTGTGGGGTGTCTCAGCTTGTCTCAGAGACTGTTCTCTTAATGTTCTATTTCTAATTTTTTGGGGTATTGGATCTGAAATCCAGTGTGCGTCCACTGCAGCTGCATATACATTCAATATCCAAGTGGATCTAAGCCAGTTTCTGTTGTATTCATTTAAAAGAAACAGCGTTTTTACAATACAAATACCACTTCATTTTTGGCTGCTCAATTCTATTGCGCAATTTACATCCAGGGGTTAATTAAGCGTTGTTTTGCTTGATAGCAGACACAAAGAAACAGACTATTTAAACGCCAAAATATATAAATTTTTCCTGTAGCCTAATTCACAAGCAAGGTTAATTACAACTGTATCTCTTGTTGTGTGGCGTAGAAAACACGCAATTGTAACACGCTACAAAGCTACTATTTTGTGGGGCTCAATTCTTTGGCGCAATTTACATCCAGGGGTTAATTAAGCGTTGTTTTGCTGGTGTGCTGACCCCAAGAAACCGTCTTTTTCAACGCCAAAATATATAAATTTTTACTGTAGCCTAAATCACAAGCAAAGGTTAATTACAACTGTATCTCTTGTTGTGTGGCGTAGAAAACACGCAATTGTAACACGCTACAAAGCTACTAGTTTGTGGGGCTCAATTCTTTGGCGCAATTTACATCCAGAGGTTAATTAAGCGTTGTTTTGCTGGTGTGCTGACCCCAAGAAACCGTCTTTTTCAACGCCAAAATATATAAATTTTTCCTGTAGCCTAAATCACAAGCAAAGGTTAATTACAACTGTATCTCTTGTTGTGTGGCGTAGAAAACACGCAATTGTAACACGCTACAAAGCTACTAGTTTGTGGGGCTCAATTCTTTGGCGCAATTTACATCCAGGGGTTAATTAAGCGTTGTTTTGCTGGTGTGCTGACAAAAATAAACCGTCTTTTTCAACGCAAAATATATAAATTTGTCCTGTAGCCTAATTCACAAGCAAAGGTTAATTACAACTTTTTCTCTTGTTGTGGGGCGTAGAAAAACACGCAATTGTAACACGCTACAAAGCTACTAGTTTGTGCGGCTCAATTCTTTGGGCGAAATTTTCATCCAGGGTTTAATTCAGCGGTTTTAGTGTTGAGCGATTTTTATCGACAAAGTTGAAATCGGCAAGGTTTTTATGGTGATCGAAATTTCCAGATCATGCGATAATTAATGTTAAATCTGAGCATCATCTTTTAAGATCGCGCCTTTTTCGGCGCTTTCTGTAATTTTGGGGGCCCAGCAAATCAGATTACAGAATAGAGCAGGGTGAGATGTGTGTGCGACGTCTGATGGGATGTGTTGGTTGCGTTTGGGCGGGAAAAAAATCACATGCCCTGTTTTACATAGAACAGCTTTTCCTTTTTCACCCTCTGTCTTCAGGGTCCTTGGGATAGGACCTGGCTCTCCCTGTGGCCAAACGTCAGCGAAATTAGTCTATTTTGACGGGGAAAACCTTATTTAGTGTGATCCTTCCAATTTAGTTTATTAGAGATTTAAAGATTTTTGTAGTTAGTAGAGAATTTTAAAGCGCGTCTACCGCTGAAATTCACGGCGGGGGAGAGGGGGGGGGCTCCGGGGCGAACCGACAAGCTCTATCTATAAAAAACATGGAAAAAAGTTAAAAAGACTTAGTGAGACTTGTAGGGGAAAATATTTTATTATTAACAGTTTGCTATTGAAATATTTCCTGGTTTGGGCACCCTAAAATTTTTGGATACATCATTTCTGTAACTGCAGGTCTTTTTTGTTAGGTGCAAAACTCCACTTTTATTTCAGTATATATTTCAGTATGTGTTCATTTTAATTTTACCCCTTTCACTGTGATGTTGATATATCCACCTTGCAGTTAAATTACAATCCAGCAAATTTGTAGTCACCACAGGTTGTTTGTTTCCAAAAATCCGGTATCATACGAAAAATAACGTTACGTGTTTTTTTTTCTTTTGCCCACCCAGCATTGTTCATGGACCAGATCCATAAATCTTAAAAAAACAAATTTTATAGTCACAAGGTTAAATTTAAAAAAGGGGCAAAAAAAACCGTGTATTTTCGAAAAAAAAACGTCGTGTTTTTTTTACTTTTTTGGCACCCGCTTTGTTATTGACGCAGCATCCCCGTAAATTTAAAAAAGCAATTCTATGTCACCACAGGTGAAATTTAAAATGCAAAAAAAAACCGGTTTTTCGAAAACATAACGATAGTGTTTTTTGACTTTGCGACCGCTTTTTTCATTGACGCAGCTCCACGTAAAAACTTAAAACAGCAATTTATATTTACCCAAAGGGGAATTGAAAGGTTCTTGACTTTTATAACCTAAGTTGTTGCCTAAGATGTAGCACGTACATTTGATGTTGTGGATGTTAATTTCGCTTCTCCCCGCCTTGTTTGGGTGTAATAATGAAGGTGTTGTTGTCTCCCCTAGACTTTTGGTAATCGCCATAATCGTGCTCACTATCGAAAAAAATTTCGTTTGCGGCCGCTATTGACTATCCTCGATTCGATAGCCACGCAATCGCTCAACATAGTTGTTTTGCTGGTGTGTGCAAAAATAAACCGTCTTTTTAACGGCAAAATAATACATTTTTCCTGTAGCCTAATTCACAAGCAAAAGGTTTTTTAAACTGTATCTCTTTTGTGTGGGTGAAAAACACGCAATTGTAACACGCTCAAAGCTACTGTTTGGGGGATCAATTTTTTTGGCGCAATTTAATCCAGAGGTTAATTAAGTTTTTTTTGTGGTGTGCTGACAAAATAAACGTCTTTTTCAAAGCCCAAAATATATAAAATTTTTCCCGTAGCCTAATTCAAAGGCAAAAGGGTTTAAATTTCAAAAGTTCTCTTGTTGTGTGGCGTAGAAAAAAACGCAATTGTAACACGTACAAAAACTAGGGGA
>JAODAL010035156.1:0-43286 GCA_025379985.1 Phyllomedusa bahiana | reverse complement strand
TAAGAGAAGACAAGACCTGGTATTGGGCAAATTTTGCAAGCCCAGGTAACTAGTTTAGCCAAATTAGTATGGAGACCCCCGCTGATAAGTTGGAAGGCCACCAGTTAGGTTGGTGTACCTAGCCACGGGTGGGTAGGTAAATAGCCCCCAGGTAGATATGCAGGCCCTAGTTAGGCAAGTTGGCTACAGGTAGGTTGGTGGACCCCAGTTAGGTAGGTAGGTAGGTAGGTGTTTATAAGTCTCAGTTAGTTAGGCTGTTGGTAGGTGGTTGCCCCCAGTTAGGTAAGCTGCAGGTAGTAAGGATCCCCTTTATATAGGCTGCAAGCAGTTAGGGCCTCCCTTTGGGTAGTATACAGGCAGTTAGGGCATAGTTGCCAACTTTTGAAAATGAAAAAGCAGGAGATTATAGTAAAAAATTTTCATGGACACGCCCATCTTGTCGGTATGCCACGCCCCTTCAAAAAGCCACACCCACTCCACCTAACTGCATAACAGCTTTGGAAGAAAGCCAGGTAGATGCCCTTATAGCCAGGTAGTAACCCCCCATAACCAGGTAGTGCCCCTTACAGGCAGGTAGATGCCCCCTTGTCGCCCAGGAGATGCCCCCTCTTTAGCCAGGTAGAGCCAAATTTGTAGCCAGGTAGATGCCCCCTTTGTTAGCCAGGTAAATGCCCCCTTTGTTAGCCAGGTAGGTGCCCCCTTTGTTAGCCAGGTAGGTGCCCCCCTTTGTTAGCCAGGTAGGTGCCCCCTTTTGTTGCCAGGTAGGTGCCCCCCTTTGTTTGCCAGGTAGGGGCCCCCCTTTGTTTGCCAGGTAGTGCCCCCTTTGTTTGCCAGGTAGTGCCCCTTGTTGCCAGGTAGTGGCCCCCTTGTTGCCAGGTAGGTGCCCCCCTTTGTTGCCAGGTAGTGCCCCCTTTTTTTGCCAGGTAGTGCCCCCTTTGTTTGCCAGGTAGTGCCCCCTCTGTTGCCAGGTAGTGCCCCCATTGTTGACAGGTAGTGCTCCCATTGTTGCCAGGTAGTGCCCCCATTTGTAGCCAGGTAGTGCCCCCTCTGTTGTCAGGTACATGGTAGCCAGGTACAGCTAATAAAAATAAAATAATAAAATCCACTCACCTCACCAGGCTCCTGCAGCGCTGCCAGCTCCCGACCGATCTCCTCAGCGGCGCAGGGGGACTGAGAGCAGCCGCGCGTCACTTCCCCTGTGCCGCTGACCTGTATGTAGCGCGCGCACAGGCGCCGGACATACAGGGGGAGAAGGGAGGAGGGAGCGATCCCTCCTGCCTCCTCCCTGCACAGCGACACTCCGGGCGGGTGAAGCAGCAGCCGCCGCGGCCATTTAATGAACCCCCACTGCCTGCTGGCGGCTGGAGGTTCGCCAACTCTGCCGGGATGGCGGGGGGGAAGTGACGCGCAAATAGCGGGACCCCCCCCCCCCCGCCAAAAACGGGAGAGTTGGCAAGTATGAGTTAGGGCCTCCCTTTAGGTAGTATACAGGCAGTTAGGGTTTCCCTTTAGGTAGAATACAGGCAGTTAGGGTCCCCTTTTAGGTAATATACAGACAGTTAGGGTAAGTAGTCAAGGGCCCCCTGTAGGTAGTCAGGGGCCCCCTTTAGGTAGTCAGGAGCCCCCTTTGGGTAGCCAGGGCCCCCCTGTAGGTAGTCAGGGGCCCCCTGTAAGTAGTCAGGAGTCCCCTGTAGGTAGTCAGGGGCCCCCTTTAGGTAGCCAGGGCCCCCCTGTATACCTTTCTCCGCTCCCGGAGTCTTGTCGGCCCTCTTTGCCGCCCTGCATAAGCGCGCGGTGACGTGAGTCCCGCTTTAGCCTAGTCAGTAGTAAGTGGCCGGCTCCCTGGAGATCAGCGAGCAAGCGCTATGCGCTGTGCTCCCGCTTACACCGGCAGCCCCGGGATCGGACATTAGTCCCCGACCCGGCAGTCTCTGAGTGCTCGGGACGCAGGGCCCGGGCATTCAGTGACCGGATGCGGCGGCCGACCCCTGGGAGCGACGGCACTGCCTCCGGGGCCCACAGGGGCTCGGGGCCCACCGGGGGATTCACCGATCCCCCGGCGGCCAAGTCCGAGCCTGCTTACATACCAGCTGAGCGATCTATGCACCTGCTTGCCTATGGGGGGGGCTCTATATACCTTCCTATTAGGGGCCCTATATTACCTCCTACCTATTGGGGGGTCCGATGTACCTACTTACCTACTGGGGGTCCTACATACCTACCTACTCTAAGGGGCCTTATATACTTACCTATCTACTGGGGAACCCTATGTACCTACTTATTAGGGCAGCCTTTATATATACCTACTGGGAGCCTATGTACCTACCTGCCTTATATACCTACCTACTGAGGCGGCCCTATATTCCAACCTATCTACACTCCTTTTATGTAGGTTAGACCATAAAAATTAGTCAGATTAGAAGGCAGACTCTTCATATTAAGTAGGTAAAGCCCACCTTCAGTATAGGGTTCCCTTCAAATACCTATTATGGGAACTATATAGCTACCTATTGTCAGTATTGAAGGGAATTCCTACTCGGAAATCCTGCACTTAGACCTTTTTAGGGTTTAATACCTAAAGGGCATGCTACCAGGCCGGGGGGGAGACTGCTGCAGGGTGTGTCGCCTGACTGATTGCACAATAGGCTAGTAATGCATTTGTTTACGGCGCGGCACTTCACGTTTCGGTCTAATATGTGATGGTAACTTCTCTCATTTCCGTGCACAGGCGGTGTGGACCGATGAGCGGGGAGGAGCTACGGATAATACTCACTGGGTTCTACTAATGTAAGCATGAAGACTTTATGTTAAGCCGTACATGACTCCCAAGGATTGGGGAATTAAAAAAGCCCCGGACCGGTCCGGTTCTACCACAAAATGTTAGATGGGAAAATTAGGGGAGGGGGACACGGGGCCCCACCACTTTTTGGGGTCACTTATTGAGGAAATTATACGTCTGGGCCTTCCCCCACTTTTTCCTCCACTTGGTCCTGTTATTATTTTACTTCTAAAAGGCCCCTTTTCAAAAAAAATTTCTTAAACTATTTCCCTTATTGGGTAATTACTTCCTGCAAGCCTTTACACTGGCCTACCACTTTATTCCTTAGGGAGAATAAAAATTTCGCAGAGATTGGGTTCACGTTTTACCAATTGCCCCGTTTTGGGTTTAAATTAATAGCAGGCCGGGGAACGGGGGCCCACTTTGGCCCTTAGAAGGTTTAAAAAGCGCGGCCTGTTAATTTTTCTCCCCACTTTTTGTCCCGAGGGGGAAATTATGTTCTTTGATTTTGGGACATGTTTGTTCCAATTGGCCTTTAGGGAGGAAAATCGCGGCCGGTTTTCCCACTGGTGGTTTTTAACCATATTGGTCACTTATGGGGGTTTTCCCTCAACCTTTGGGGCTTTGCTACCTATTTGGGAACTGAGGGATAATATAAAAGTCTGCAACTTTTCTTTTTGGGGTTTTCCCACTAAAAGTCACTGGGGGGGAGGGTTTTATTAATTTTGGTTTTGTCCTGCTACTACACTACTATGGTCACTTTCAGTTTCTCTAAGTTTGTGGTAACCTGACGTTTTTCCCCAAAATTCACTGTACGGATTTTAAAAAAGGAGGGGAAATTCATTTGGGTGCTACCCAGTTTCATTTGGAGGGAATAAAAATTTAAAAACCCTTGTGTACAGGGGGTGCTACCACATTGGTCATGTATGGAAATAAAACAGTTTGCGAGCCTGTGTACAGGGGGCCTAACTATTGGGGGTCACTTAATTTGGGGGGAAATTAAGTCTTAGAGGGGTACAGGGGGCCACCAAATATGGCCCTGTTGGAGGTTTTAATTCGCTGCAGAGCCCTGTTACACTGATTTCCATTTAAAGGTCACGTAGGGGAAAATACAGTCTGCAGAGCCTTGTACATGGTGTTACCCAAATTTTGGTCCTGTAGGGGGGGAATTTTAACGTCTAAGAGCCTGTTCCCTTTTCCTACCCTAATGGGTCACTGTATGGGGTAATATACATCTGAAGGCTGGAAACTGAGTCAAAACCACAATGGTCCCGAAAGGAGGAATATAATTCTGGAGCCTGTTACCCTTTTTCCCACTATATGGCCCACTGTTGGAGGGTTAATATACAGTTGCGAGCCTGTGAAAGGGTGTTAACTATAGGTTTTCGGTTTTAAGTAAAATACGTTCAGAGCCTGTTTACATGTTGTTACCCTATTGGGGCCTGTTATGGGGGTAAAATACAGTTGCAGGCGGGTTCACGGTTCTCCACTTATGGTCACTTTTGGGGGGTAATTACGTCGAGGGGGCCCGGGGGACCGGGGTTCTCCCACTATTGGGTCCTGAGGGGAGAAAATATACATTTTTAAGCCGTGTACCTGGTTCCTTCCACTTATGGGTCCGTTGGAGGTAATTACTCCGACATTTTACAGGGTTCTACCATAATGGTCACGTATGGGGGTATACTTTTGAAGAGCCTGTTCCTTTTCTCCCCTTTTTGGTCCCTTTGGGGGTAATTTACAGTCGCAGAGCCCGGAAAAATGGTTCAACTTTGGCCCCTGTTTGGGAAGGAAATTACTTCTGCGACCCCCGGGGTTTAAAGGGGTTCTACATTTTGGTCACTGAGGAGGAAAATTAAAGTCGCAGAGCCTTGCACTGTGTCTACCACTATAGGGTTTTCTGAAAGGGGGGTTTTTGTCTTTAAGGCCTGTTACCTTTTCTACCACTTATGGTCACTGATGGAGGTAAATATACGTTGCGAGGCCTGTGAACGGTGTCTACCATTAGGGTTTCCCGGGTATGGAGTAATTTATTTTTAACCTGTGTACCTGGTCCTACCCAAAAAGGCCGTATGGAGGTAAATTTACAGTCGGGCCCTTTTACACTTTACCTACCCACTTATGGTCACTGTAGGAGGAAATATACAGTTGCAGAGCCTGTGAAATTTGGTGTTTCACTATATGGTTTTTTAGGGTAATATTCTTTCGCAGACCTGTGTACAGGGTTTAACTTTATGGTCACTGTATGGAGGTAATAACAGTCGCAGGCCTGTGTAACTGTTGTCTACCACTATATGGTTAACTTATGGAGTAATAAAAAGTTTTAAGGGCCCTGTGTACCTGTTGTTACCACTATATGGTCACTGAGGGAGGTAATTACGGGTCTGCAGAGCCTGTGTACATGTTTTCTACCACTTTTAGGGTTTACTGTATGGATTTTAATATAAAGTTAGAGCCTGTGTACACGTTTTCACTATATGGTCCTGTATGGAGGTAATATACAGTCTGCAGAGCCTGTGTACACTGTGCCTACCACTATTGTCACTGTATGGAGGTAATATACAGTCTGCAGAGCCCTGTGTACTCTGGTGTCTACCACTATATGGTACTGTATGGAGATAATATACAGTCTGCAGAGCCTGTGTACAGTGGTGTCTACCACTATATAGTCACTGTATGGAGGTAATATACAGTCTGCAGAGCCTGTGTACACTGCTATCTACCACTATATGGTCACTGTACGGAGGTAATATACAGTCTGCAGAGCCTGTGTACACTGGTACCTACCACTATATGGTCACTGTACGGAGGTAATATACAGTCTGCAGAGCCTGTGTACACTGGTGTCTACCACTATATGGTCACTGTATGGAGGTAATAAACAGTCTGCAAAGCCTGTGTACAGTGGTGTCTACCACTATATGGTCACTGTATGGAGATAATATTCAGTCTGCAGAGCCTGTGTACACTGGTGCCTACCACTATATGGTCACTGTATGGAGGTAATATACAGTCTGCAGAGCCTGTGTACACTGGTGCCTACCACTATATGGTCACTGTATGGAGGTAATATATAGTCTACAGAGCCTGTTACATTCAGTAACAATATGATGACATTTTTCAGACCGTTCATGGTGGTGATATGAGGGGATGATAATGATGATTTACCGGTATAAATATGTGCTTGTCTATTGTTGTTATTGGTATTATTGGTCTTGCTATACTGGTTTGTTCAGTAACAGTATAGTGGTATTAGTCACTATTTTGTAGTGATATGTGGGGTATTAATTGGTCCTTGTATATTGTTGTTATTGGTAATATTGGTCTTGGTATGATGGTTTGGTCAGTAATATTACGGTGGTTTTAGTCACTATATAACAGTGACATGCGCTGATAATGTGGCCCATGTATACATACTGACCCACAGAGTACCTACGTCAGGGGTAGTGTCCTGGGGTTCCCCGCAGTGAAGTCCATTTGGCCTTGCGGCGGGCTCCAGAGAGGACCGGGCCCCATAGACTCCGCTCCCTGGCATGGTCTCCACATCTATACCATCTACACTCACAGTGATCACAGAGGATCCACAAATTACCAAGCGTCCACCATGTCACTATATACTGAACGGCGGTCATTACAGGCATAACTTGTGTGTGGATGTGCTGCTCATTTTAATTAATGATTGTATGCTGCTCTATAATCTCCTCCATGTCGCTATAGAGATATAGGGGACAGGATCTCCTCTCCTGTGTGTGCAGTTTATGGGAGCTATCATAGCAGCTCCTCTCCACCCACTAGCTCATACTGCTCTATAATGTCCTCCATGATGCTACAGAGATATAGGGGGCAGGATCATCTCTCCTTTGTGTGCAGTGTATGGGAGATATCATAGCAGCTCGTCTTCACCCACTAGCTCAGTACTGCTATATAATGACCTCCATGTTGCTACAGAGATATATGGAGACATCATAGGAGCTTGTCTCCACCCACTAGCTCAGTACTGCTCCATTATGTCCTCAATGCTGCTATATAGATATAAGGAGCAGGATCACTTCCTCTATGTGTGCAGTGCATGGGAGACATCATAGCAGCTCTATATTTACTTTTTTGCCATAGGCAAACTTAAACTCTATCAGTTCTCTATCTATTAAACACTAAAACTTAACTTTTATTATATCTAACTCTTAACCTCTATACACACTATTTAAAAACCTGATCTCTAACCTCATCATTTAACCCTTTTTGCTTCTGAAAGAGGGAATAACTTCCTTTCTATCATTAAGTCTGGTGGAACCCCACCTATTAACAGGAGAGCCTTATATCTATAGCAAAGTGCTAGCTTCAGTAAGGGATCCCTAGCCAATTACTTGGGCAGTCGTCCCTAATCTCATAGACACAGAACAAATAAGGCCCCCTTGTGACACCGTCTGCAGCAGGTGACACTTGTAGACAGAGGTGAGAGATCACAATTTAAAACGTCATGCCTGACCTCGCCGACTTGTTTCGCCAGCTAACCTGGCTTTATCAAGGCTTAGAGGTCCGATCACATGTGGTCTGAGCTCACTTCCTTTCATATCATGTTAGGTAAACACCCCATTCAGGTGCTCACCAATTAGCCATCAGAGAATCCACATAAAACCCACTCCCCCTTCCGTGCGCACACTCATAACATATCCTGCTAAAGCTGCCACCATGCTCTCATGAGCCAACAACCTTCAGTCAAATTCGTCATCTCCATAACGGGCTTGCGCCCCATCTTACCGTACTGCCCGTGCCAATGCACTGCACCAACAAACACCTCAGCCCTGACTGTGATGGGTTTCCGTCTCACTTCCCTTACTGAAGATAGTACTTTGCTATAGATATAAGGCTCTCCTGTTAATAGGTGGGGTTCCACCAGACTTGATGATAGAAAGGGAGTTATTCCCTCTTTCAGAAGCAAAAAGGGTTAAATGATGAGGATAGAGATCAGGTTTTTAAATAGTGTGTATAGAGGTTAAGAGTTAGATATAATAAAAGTTACGTTTTAGTGTTTAATAGATAGAAAACTGATAGAGTTTAAGTTTGCCTATGGCAAAATAGTAAATATAGTGATCAAAAGTCACTCTTTGTTCTCTTGCGAGATTCCCAATTTTTTGGAGATTATGTGACAAATCATAGCAGCTCGTCTCCATCCACTAGCTCAGTGCTGCTCTATAATGTCCTCCATACTTCTATAGAGATAAAGAGGGCAAGATCTCCTCTCCTGTGTGAGCAGTGTATGGGAGACATCATAGCAGCTCGTCTCCACCCACTAGCTCAGTACTGCTCTATAATGTCCTCCATGCTGCTATCGAGATATAGAGGGCAGGATCTTCTCTCCTGTATGTACAGTGTATGGGAAACATCATAGCAGCTCATCTCCACCCACTAGCTCAGTACTGATCTATAATGTCCTCCATGCTGCTACTATAGAGATAAAGGGGGCAAGATCTCCTCTCCTGTGTGTGCAGTGTATGGGAGACATCATAGCTGCTCGTCTCCACCCACTAGCTCAGTGTTGCGCTATAATATCCTCCATGCTGCTATATAGATATAGGGGGCAGGATCTCTTCCCCTGTGTGTGAAGTGTGTGGTTGACATCATAGCAGCTCATCTCCAAGAAAAAATAGAAATGGAGTGTGCAGAGGAAATAGTGCCGAAAAATGTCACATACTTGTTGTATAATGATGAGACGTGTCACTGCTCCTCATGGACACACAGGAATGTTTATCCTGAAAAATTGAATATTCAGCTCTGCTTTAAATCCCCTCTTCTTCATTCTTCTACAACGGTTTACATGGTTTTTTTTCATTGATTTCTATCTTTCCTGATGGCTCCTGGGAGAAGCATTCACCAGTTGTCTGGTCTATTTTTAATCATTTTCATCTAAATTTTACAAGCCCAAATTTTTTCTGGCTGACTACGGAGAAAACACAATATAATTTTCTTTTGCTTTCTTGACTAATTATTATTATTTTTTTTTTACTGTAGGAAGAGCTCATCAGTTCTGGGAGTGTGGCACTGCTCATGTTCATCAAGTCACTGCTGTAATATATCTGCTCAGCTGGAAAAAGTAAGCTAATTTTGTCACCATGGATCAGTGTGAATCAGACTCACTGTGACCACTGAGAATTGCCTGAACGTATAAAAGCTAAGAAAATGACAGAAAGAAACAAAGCATCGGCTGTAAATAAAAGCAGCTACGGAAATGCAGAAAATAATTCTACAGTGTGGATAAAGGGTGATCACGAACTTGGGGTTTGGATCAATAGTCAATTTATGGACCTTTGCACCTTGCAAATTATGGAAACTGATCTTCTATGAATTTTGATACAAATGTTCAAAAAAGTTTAAAACGAACATAAATTGTATTATTTTTCTCATACAAGGTGAAGACTGAGAGGATCTTCTCAATAAAAATGTAATGGAACAAACCTATTCTAATGCGTTCATAAGCTTCATCCCCCAATACAATTGCAGCCATTAAACACCCCTATTATGATAAATAGGCGTCTCTGAAGTGTCACATGACTCCTCTCCGCCAGTAAGAAGTTATGAAAAGTATCATGTGGTGGAGCGACTGCTACAAAACTGATTTCAAAGACTCTGATTGGCTGAGAGGAGTTCTGGGACACCCTGTGTGATTCCCACAGGAGCAGGAAACTTTTTCTTGAGTCATGTGTGGCACAAAGTCTCTTTAGTGGAGGAAATACCAGATTTATTGCACAATTTATTGTATAAACTGTAGAAAATTACATGATTTATTCTAATTAGTTATATATATATATATATATAATATATCTATAAATAATAAAATATAAAACTATATAGATATAATATACTAAGATATAAACAATAGTATATATATTTATAAAAAATTAATTATAAATATGGATAAACATATGGAGACGACCTGCAAAATCTAAAGGGATTTTTCCATAAGGAGCAAGTGTACTTAAATAATGGACCAAATTTTAAACAAATATGTATATAGAAGAGATTATGCCATCCTGTTATGTATATTGTAGTGTATACATTGTTCAGCTGAGTACTGGAGGACACACATGTTCAGTCAGGTCTCTGCATAGTGATCTCTGTACACAGTGTAATACCAATGTGGCACCGTACCCCCTAACCATCTCAAGATCTGAGAACTGGAGGGCAACACATGTTCAGTCACTCTCCTACAGCCAAGTCTCTGTATAGATCTCTGTACAGTGTATAGCAATGTGCACGTCCACCTAATGAGCTGAGGCTGAGGAGACACACATGCTCAGTCACTCTCCTACAGCCAGGTCTCTGTATAGTGATCTCTGTACAGTGTATAGCAATGTGCATATCCTCCTAATGAGCTGAAGGCTGGAGGACACACATGCTCAGTCACACCCCCAACAGCCAAGGCTCTGCATAGTGATAACTGTACAGTGTATAGCAATGTGCACGTCCACCTAATGAGCTGAGGCTGGAGGACACACATCTCAAGTCACTCTTCCTACAGCCAGGTCCTGCTGTAATAGTTTGAATCTCTGTACAGTGTATAGCAATGTGCATCGTCCACCTAATGAGCTGAGGCTGGTGGACACACATGCTCAGTTCACTCTCCCCTCACAGCCATGGATCTCGTATGTGTGACTACTGTACATGTCATATGCAATGTGCAGTCCTCCATCCTGATAATGAGCTGAGGCTGGAGGACACACATGTTCAGTCACTCTCCTACAGCCAAGTCTCTGTATAGTGATCTCTGTACAGTGTATAGCAATGTGCACGTCCACCTAATGAGCTGAGGCTGGAGGACACACATGCTCAGTCACTCCCCCTACAGCTAGGTCTCTGCATAGTGATCTCTGTACATCGTATAGCAGGGCCGGACTTTGAATAAAATTCAGCCCTGGCACTAAGCCCCCACCAGCCCACATACAATATCCGTTTAAAAAATTCCCCTTGTTCTCGCTCCTCGCCACTTTCTAAAATAAACTACACTATAAAGCCGCTTTCACATGAAGCATTTTTGGTGCGTTTTTGATGTGTTTTTGGTGCGTTTTTGTGCAGAAAGGCAGAGTAGTTAATGCTGTACATTTCTGCACAAAAAATGCATCAAAAAATGCACAAAAAAACGCTCCGTGTGAGAGCCCCCTACACGCAAGCATAACCTACAACCCCACCAATCACATCCCCAGTAGTCAGGTCACCATCACATAAATACAGCACTGATCCAACATAGACGTAAAATGACCCCTGACAGCAGGGACTCACAGGAGACGTCATCTCTGATGGGAGTTGTCTTCTTCTCCTTTTCTTCTTCGGGCCCAAACCTCCATGATGTCTTCCCTGATGAGTTGTTCCCTTCCATTTTTTCTCTGTCCAGTACAGCATGCAATGCCTTCTTCTAGTGGTCACTACTCGTCCCTGTAGAATTTACCACAAATACATCTTAGACGCCTCTCTCTTCCAGCACTTTCCTATCAATTCCCAAATCTGTACAAGCTCCCCATCGATAGAGCCCCAAATAGTAATAGTGCCCCCTTTGGTGCTCCACACAGTAAAAAGTTAGTAATTGTACCCCAAACAGCATATGTTAGACCCTAAAAATTAGAAATTAAAAAATGTCAGATAAGTGGCATGTAAATAGGTAGACCCCCCTTCGGTAGATAAACAGGGCTTTCCTCCCGTAAGTTGGCAGGTGGACAGAGCCTACCCCTTTAGTGAGCCAGGTAGATAGGACAGCCCCCAGTAACTAGCCAGGTAGCTGGGGCTGCCCCTAGTATTTAGCCAGCTAGGGCCAGTAATTAGCCAGGTAGGGCCAGTAATTAGCCAGGTAGGGCCACTAATTAGCAACCAGGGCCAGTATGTAGCCAGGTAGGGCCAGTATGTAGCCAGGTAGGGCCAGTAGTTAGCCTTGTAGGGCCAGTAAATAGCATGCAGGGCCAGTATGTAGTGAGGCAGGGCCAGTATGTCGCCAGGCAGGGCCAGTATATAGCCAGGCAGGACTAGTATGTATCCAGGCAGGGCCAGTATATAGGCAGGCAGGACTAGTATATAGGCAGGCAGGGCCAGTATATTGGCAGGCAGGGCTAGTATATAGCCAGGCAGGACAGTATATAGGCAGGCAGGGCCAGTATATAGGCAGGCAGGGCCAGTATATAGCTAGGCAGGCAGGACCAGTATATTGGCAGTCAGGGCTAGTATATAGCTAGGAAGACAGGGACACATATAGGCAGGCAGGGCTAGTATATAGCTAGGCAGGCAGGGCCAGTATATGGCAGGCAGGCAGGGCCACTTATAGGCAGGGAGGGCTAGTATATAGCTAGGCAGGCAGGGACCAGTATATTGGCAGCAGGCTAGTATATAGCTAGAGGCAGGGCTAGGCGCAGGCGAGATAAAGGCAGGCAGGCCATTATTGGCAGGAGGCTAGTATTAGCTAGGCAGCAGGCCACTATAGCAGGCAGGCTAGTAAGTAGTTAAAAAAAATAAATAATAATAAGACTGACCTGATGTCTCTGCTTCCTCTTTTCTTCTCATCCCGAGGCCGCTGGCAGCTGAGTGCGGCCGCAGGGCAGGCGCGTGATGACGTCATCACATTGCGCGCCTGGCCCGCGGCCTCCTGGGAGCTGAACAGCCGGGATTAGAAGATCCCAGGCTGTTCTGCCTCGGGCGCTGCGTGCGCCGCATGGTGCAGGTGGCGGCCGTGATGGCTGCATGGCTGGGTCTGTGACCCGGCCATGCAGCCGTGTGACGAGGGGGGCCTGTTGGCCCCTGGAACAGGGGTCCGGTCGCATATGCGACCGTTGAGGCCCCTGTCCGTGCGACATGCACCGGTACTTGGGACCCTGCCTATGGGCAGTCCAGGCCTGGTGTATAGGAATGTGCACCTCCACCTAATGAGCTGAGGCTGGAGGACACACATGCTCAGTCACTCCCCCTACAGCCAGGTTTCTGCAAAGTGATCTCTGTACAGTGTATAGCAATGTGAACATCCACCTAATGAGCTGAGGCTGGAGGGCACACATGCTCAGTCACTCTCTACAGCCAGGTCTCTGCATAGTGATCTCTGTACACAGTGTATAGCAATGTGCACGTCCTCCTAATGAGCAGAGGCTGGAGGGCACACATGCTCAGTCACTTTACAGCCAGGTCTCTGTATAGTGATCTCTGTACAGTGTATAGCAATGTGCACGTCCACCTAATGAGCTGAGGCTGGAGGACACACATGCTCAGTCACTCCCTCTACAGCCAGGTCTCTGCATAGTGAACTCTGTACAGTGTATAGCAATGTACATGTCCACCTAATGAGCTAAGACTGGAGGACACACATACTCAAGTCTCTTATACATATGAATTCTCTTGGTACAACTGGGATTTACTCAGTCTTTTGACAATTTTGCATGTCGACCTGTGGTGACCTCACTCCCTGCACTCAGATAAGACAAAGAGCAGAAAGAGAAAGGGAGAGCAGGATGACAAACAAAGAATCATGTGTGCACTGAGAGCAGATAAAATCTCTCTTATCTCCTCAACAAAGTAAAATAAACAAAGCAATGTACACGGAAAAAGTCTTTATTTACCGTTCCCTACATGTTGAAAGCTAATCTTTGTAGTGAGACAGCCTCTGTAAGTCAACATCATCTTGTGGATCCATAGATATCCCATATGAACACTTTATTATAGGGATTCTGGGGGTGCAAAATCATAAACTCTATTAGGATATTTTCAAAAAGGCTCAAGGGAAAGGAGCTAGGACTCTGAAGCAACACCTATTGAATCTAACGCTCCTCAATTCATATGTGAGCCTTGCAATGTGAGCTGGATTACAGTCAACCAAATATACATCTGTAGACAGCTGTTTTGGGATGTTTGCCCCTCATCAGTGCAGAGTAGAATACTGATTGGCTGGTGAGAGGCTCTAGAGATAGCTCAAAAGGTGTAATGTTCCTCATTAGGGAGAGGCACCATGTAGGTGTGTGGCGACTTATACACCATTAGTCACTCCACTGAAGCCTTACTATATTCTAAAGGGCTCATGGGAAGTGAGCAAGCACACTACAGCGCCACTGATTGGATACAGTATTCCTCAATCCACTTCTGACTTACTGAGCCTTGCACTGTGAATGGGATCAGAGCCAACCAGATATTAATCTGCAGACAGCTGTTTCAGGGTGTTTGCTCCTCATCAGTGAAGAGTAGAATACTGATTGACTGGTGAGAGGCTCTAAAGGTAGCTTAAAATGTATAATGTTCCTCATTAGGAAGAGTCACCATGTAGGTGTGTGGAGACTTATACACCATTAGTCACTCCACTGAAACCTTACAATATTCTAAAGGGCTCATGGGAAGTGATCAAGGACTCTGCAGCACCAACAGTTGTATTCACTGCTGACTTAATGAGCCTTGCAATGTGAATAGGATCAGAGCCAACCAGATATTCATCTGCAGACAGCTGTTTTGAGATGTTTGCCCCTCATCAGTGCAGAGTAGAATGCTGATTGACTGGTGAGAGGTTTTAGTGGTAGCTCAAAAGGTATAATGTTCCTCATTAGGAAAGAGTCACCATGTAGGTGTGTGGCAACTTATACACCATTAGTCGCTCCACTGAAACCTAAATATATTGTAAAGGGCTCATGGGAAGTGATCAAGGACTCTGCAGCGCCACCGATTGGATACAGTATTCCTCAATCCACTTTTGATTTTCTGAGCCTTGCACTGTGAATAGGATCAGAGCCAACCAGATATACGTCTGCAGACAGCTGTTTCAGGATATTTGCCCCTCATCAGTGCAGAGTAGAATACTGATTGACCGGTGAGAGGCTTTAGAGGTATCTCAAAATGTTTAATGTTCCTCAATAGGGAGAGGCACCATGTAGGGCTCATGGAAAGTGAGCAAGGACTCTGCAGCACCACGGGTTGGATACAGCATTCCTCAATCCACTGCTGACTTACTGAGCCTTGCAATGTGAATGGAATAAGAGCCAATCAGATATTCATCTACAGACAACTGTTTCAGGGTGTTTGCCCCTCATCAGTGCAGAGTAGATACTGGTTGGCTAGGAGAGAGGGCCTAGAGGTAACTTGAAAGGGGCAACATTCCACATTATGTAGAAGCACCAAGGAAACGCATGACCCATCTCGGACATAACATTGGATTCACACAACCCTAGGGATACTTACGATCATTGCTTCATATTTAGATCTTAACTCTCGTCGTAACATTTACTCACCTTCCATAAATTCCCGACGAGCTGGTAGCACGAATACGCTCCGTCTCATTAACATACAATCAGTAACATTGCCATTTGTATAGGTTTAGTACAATAAGGATGGAGACCAATTATTTTTATGATGCTCCCCATGGACAAATATCCTAACATATGGCTCTTGATGTGTTTGAGATCTGCACATCCCATCCCTGAGTTCCAGTAATGAATCACTTTAACCATTTACAGCTCCCCGGTCCCCATCTCCTGACAAAGACCATGGAGCTACAGCCGCACATTGCTTATTGATGATTGAAGGATGGACTCGGCTCCTGGGAATATTTTTCATCTCTGCTCTTTGTTGTTGCTCTGTCGATGTAACAACCCCTTTTAGCGGGCGCCTTGTTTAATCCCTTCATTTAATGAATATATTTTTTCAGCAGGACGCATTCATAGGAAATCAAATAAGGCAGCAAACAAATAAACAAGCCCTTCTTCCTTGTACAGTGCATTAGGAAAAAAAATAAAACTCTACCGCACAGCTGAGGTTCCTCGCTGAGTCTTCTCCACGGAGATGGCACATTTATCACCGAAAAAAGCCTTTTATGGGGCTGTAAGAGAACAGTTGGTGTGTGTGGGCTTTGGAGACCCCCGGAGCTGCTTTGAAAGTCTTTAAGGTGATAACAGAGGGAAAAGGAAACTTTGAGGACTCCAAAACTTCCACCCTTCACGTTTTATGTTGGCCTTATAAAAATGCTGCAGCTCTCCTGCACCAGCTGTCTAGTTCGGTTTGCTCGCTGTACGTTTTTCAATAAATCTGTGTCAAACAATTTTCTGATATATATTCCCTCGCCTCGGCGGTGAAGGCATGAAAGCTCCAGCAAGTAAAACATTGTTTGCTGTAATTATTCCAAGACTTAAGAGCAAATTGACAATCTATACACAATGGTGAGGCAACACAATCTACGGGCGCATGAGGAGGAAACAGTTTTTGGTCTTATGTCAAATTTCATGTCAGATAATAATTGGGAGATGAGTTTGTAATGTTAAGCAGCCGAGGCAGGAGGAATATCAGCAGATGATAGCATGCAAAGAATATACAACTATGACACAAAGCATATTCAGTGTCAATCAGTTACCTCTATTGCCAGTAGGATATTGGTGTTTATTAGAAGTGGCCTGAACTCCCGGGACAGGGGTGTGATATTACTGCTATATAAAGCATTGGTGCAGAATATGGAAAATGCTGGAATCTGGAATATGCAGTTCAGTTCTGGAGTCCAATTTATAGAAAGGATGTAATGGAGCTAGAGAAACTACAAAGACGAGCAACCAAACTAATAAGGAGAATGGAGAATCTTAATTATTCCAAGACTTAAGAGCAAATTGGCAAGCTATACACAATGGTGAAGCAACACAATCTGCGGGCGCATGAGGAGGAAACAGTTTTTGGTCTTATGTCAAATTTAAAATTTCATGTCAGAGATAATAATTGGGAGATGAGTTTGTAATGTTAAGCAGCCGAGGCGGGAGGAAACAGCAGATTAGCTTTCAAAAATATACAACTATGACACAACTATGCTCTAAGGCCAGAAAGGATATTGGTGTGTATTAAAGAGGCCTGGACCCAGGGAAAAGGGGTTTTGTAAATGCTACTGCTATATTAATGCATTGGTGCGGAATATGGAAAATCTGGAATCTGGAATATGCATTTTAAAGTTCTGGAGTCCAATTTATAGAAAAGGATGTAAATGGAGCTAGAGAAACTACAAAGACGAGCAACCAACAAATAAGGAGAATGGAGAATCTTAATTATTCCAAGACTTAAGGGGCAAATTGGCAAGCTATACAAAAATGGGAAGCAAACACAATCTGCGGGCGCATGAGGAAGAAACAGTTTTTTGGCCCTTATGTCAAATTTCATGTCAGAGATAATAATTGGAGATGAGTTTTGTAATGTTAAGCAGCTGAGGCAGGAGGAATATCAGCAGATGATACATGCAAAAAATTTATACAACTATGACACAAAGAATATTCAGCGCCCAATCAGTTGCCTCTAAGGCCAGCAGGATATTGGGTGTGTATTAGAAGAGGCCGGGACTCCCGGGACAGGGGGTGATATCACGTTATATAGAGCACTGGTTCGGGAATATGGAATAGCAGTTCAGTTCCGGACACCAATTTATAGAAAGGATGTAATGGAGCTAGAAAAAATACAAAGACGAGCAACCAAACTAATAAGGGGAATTTGCAGTATCTAGTTATGAGGAGAAGTTAAAGAATTAACAAGGAGAAAACAATTTTATCAACCACCGTGTAGCTTAATGAAATAGCCTGAGGGTTTGATCCTGATGCACAAAAAAAAGGCAAACGTTCCTATGCCTGGCACAGTCACCAACAACCATATATATTTGCTTCCACCCATCAAAAATGATCAATAGGACGCAAGCTTGTGAAAATAAAACTTGATTTTATTGAGTCATGTAAAAGAGTATACAGCCATGGACTGAGGCAAACACTGCAATAGAGTAACACTGCTAGGCTGATGCTTTGGCTTACTCAGAAGCAGAAGATTGGTGTGTATTAGAAGAGGCCTGGACTTCTAGGAAAAGGGGTGTAATATTATTAGCTAAATAAAGCATTGGTGCAGAATATGTAATATGCTGGAATCTGGAATATACAGTTCAGTTCTGGACTCCAATATTATAGAAAGGATGTAATGGAGCTAGAGAAACTACAAAGACGAGCAACCAAACTAATAAAAGGGGAATGGAGCATCTTAGTTAAAGGGAGAATAAAAAAATTAGCAATCACTCACCGTGTAACTTAAAAGGGTTGTCTCACTACATGATTCATCTTACCTCAGTCCTGTTTTCTTGGTTTCATTTTGAATTCAGGGGTGTGTTTATTGGCTTCTAATTTAGGCTGGGGAGTAAGAAGCAGGTCTGTAGCTATAGCAACCAGTGCTGGCAGCCTATCATGAAAGATTGAACAGGTCTGTAGGCTCTAGCAACCAGTGCAGCAGCCTATCAGGAGAGATCAAACAGGTCTGTAGCTATAGCGACCCGAGGAACTGATGCAGCCCATACAAGAAGGGGATATCTAGGAATAGGTAGGGCACTGTTAATGGACACATATTGCAAAGTGACTTGTTTTTGCAAGATCTTTAACATAAAAACAGCAATCCCTGTAGTGAGACAACCTGTTTAATGAAAGCAGTCCTGTCGGTATGATCCTGATGCACGTAGAAAAAGGCAACAGCTCCTATTGCCTGGAACAGTCACCAACAACCATATATATTTGCTTCCAGCATCAAAAATAGATCATCAAGCTTGTGAAAATAAAACTTTACTTTTATTGAGTCATGTTAAAAGAGTATACAGCCATGGACTGAGGCAAACAGTGCTAACTCTGCTCAGCTGATGCATTTCGGCATAAACACCCCTATTCTTAATATTTATGGACTGTCTAATAACGGGGTATGTCCCAAAGAATTGGCGCATAGCAAATGTGGTGTCAATATGCACAAAGGGGTCAAAAAGTGATCCAGGAAAAATATAGGCCAGTAAGCTTAACCTCTGTTGTATGGTAAAATGTTTGAAGGTTTTCTCAGAGATGCTACCTGAGTATCTCACTGAAAATTTAAATGTAATGCCGTTTCCACATGGGGAACGTCAGTGCTAAACTGGAGGGGGATGAGGCACGGATGTCATATAACAATTTTTCAAAACCCTTTAAATACGGTGCCACATAAAAGGTTTTTTTAAAGTAAAATGAGAATGTTTGGGATTTGGGGAAAATGTGGCAATTTGGGGAAAACCAACGGGGCTCTTGATAGAAAACAAAGGGTGGGGGGATTTTTGGGTACTTTAACTGGGGATCCCTGTTTACGGGTGGGGCCCACAGAGGTCACCCAAATTTGGAGGGGTCACTTTTTACTTTAGTGGAGACCAGATGGGTCGGGTACTGGAGGGGTTACTTATATTTGGAGAAACCACGGGGATCTTTAAATTTGGAGGGGTCACGGGTTACTAGTGGAGACCACGGGGGGGTCAGTTTTGGGGGGGTACTTACTAGGGGGGGGTACCACAGGGGGTCAGTGCGGGGGGGGTCACTGTAACTATTTTTTTTCCAAAAGGGCAGTGCTGGGGGGGTCCCTTTTTTTTTAAGTGGGGTTCCACAGAAGTCATTTTTGGAAAGGGGTCACTGTTATTTAGTAAAAGGCCCCACAGTGGTCAGTATTGGAGGGTTCCTGATACTAGTGGGGACCCACGGGCTCAGTATTGGGTTTCTATCTTTTTTTAATTTTTTTTTAATTTTAATGATCTTACACAGGATTGCACAGTAAATATCGATATTCAAAGATAACTAATCTCGTAAAGAAAATAAACACAATAGGGGGATAATGTGTTATTACAAAGGGATGTGGATAAGTTGGAGGTTGGGGCAGAGGAGTGGCAGATGAGGTTTAACACAGACACATGCAAAGTTCTGCACACGGGGAAGAAAAATCAAATCCATCATTACATGTTAAATGGAAAAACTGTAGGAAAAAGTGACTGGAGAAGGGAATCCTGGTGGACAGTAAACTTAATTGTAGCAGCCAGTGTCAGGCAGCGGCTAAAAAAGGAAAACGGGCCCTGGGTGTATTAAAAGGGGGCATAGAGGCACGGGAAAAGAAACATCATTCTCCCATTATACAGTCACGGGCGATCAAAATTTTGAAATTTTTGTTGGTGAGAGGCCTAAGTTTCCCCTCATGGACATCCCCAGATGCTGTGTTTCCAAAAAATTTGGGGATAAAAGGGTTTAGGAGTTTTCACTCCTTAACAGGGCCGCCCTTTTTTAAAAGGGGACCAAAAGTAATTAAAAAATTTAAAAAATTTGTAAATAAAATTTAATTTCTCATACTGCCTTTGTTGGAAAGGAGGGCCTGAACCCCTCGACCTCATGGGCTCACCAACGCTGGGTTTCCTCCTTTTATGCTCTGCCAGGATTTTAACTGCAGAGTTTTTTCGTTGCTGTTTGTCGTGCCTTTTTGTCTGAGGTTTAGTCTGTAAGAAGTGAAATGCTGCTCAGTTGGGCTGAGATCAGGGACTGACATGGCCATTCAAGAATATTCTACTTCTTTGCTTTAACCCCTTACCGACATTTGTCGTACTCATACGGCAATTTCGGGTAGGGGGTTCCCGCAAATTGACGTATGTCACGGCCCCTCCTGCTCCCCGGCCCGCGGGGCCCCGGGCGCACCCGTGACCCCCTTCCGGGGGCCACCGGGGTCGGGGTGGCCGCCGCTGGCCGCGGGACAGCCGGGGGGGTTGCTACTGCCGGGGCTCACCCAACCCCGCTCCTGGCCGTCCCGTCCCCTGCCGGCCGGGGGCGCGCGTGCCTGTGTCCTAAAAAGGGGCGCGCGCGCTCGTTCTCGTGGATTTAAAAGGGCACGCCCCGTTTAAATTGGCTAAATTTCCTGGGCCCTTTCCTACTTAAGGTACGTCCCACTAAACTCCTTGCGGATCTATGTTTCCTCGGCCTTACTAAAGCTTCCCAAAAAGTTTCTCGCCTTTCCCGGTACCAGACCTCTTCTACGTTACTTGACTCCGAACCTCTGCCCTGCCCCGACCTTCCTGCACTGTCCACCAGACCACGCACCTTTGCCGCCTGTCCTGACCTACTGCCTGCCCACGACTACTGATTCTCGGACTACGATTCTGCACCACGCTGCCCTCGGCTGCCACCGCAAGCAGTTCACGTCAGGGGGGACGACCGTGGTAGAGCGGCTCAAGCCCGCAGCAATGGCCCATCCCGCTTTGCGGGCGGTGGTGCCTGGGATGGGGAAAAACCGGTGGTGGCTACGTTATAGAGTTCCGTATTGCCCTGGCGTGTGCTTAACTACCATCGCTTTGCGTTTGGTCCGCGGATCCACTACCCAACCCTTACAGTAGATCCAGCCATGGATCCCGCCAAGGTGACCCCTGCCAACATCGCGGATCTTACGATCTATTGTTGCCACAGCAATCGCATCAAATCGCACACAATTCCAGCAGTTGGGCCACTCACCGCCCAAGATGCGTTCACTTTCTTCATCCCCAGCAGCAGTCTCCGCCCCCCATACTGTGGCTCCGTCTACATCTACAGCCACCTTTGGCCACCTGGGACTCCAAACTTCCGGCTCCCTCTACCCTCCAGCTTTGCCGGATGATCCCAAGCGACTGCCGGGTTTCGTTACTCAGTGGGCTGGCGATTGTCACGTGGACGCATGATGGCGTACCAGTTTCCCTCAGAGAGGTCTAAGGTGAGCCTTTTGTTGTGAGTCTACCCCCTTTCCGGGAAGGCCCTGCCTATGGCAACCCCCCTCTTGGACAAGAGGCGACCCAGTGACGCGGACCTAACAGACCTTCCTCCAGGAATGACCGCACCGTCTTCGAGGAGCCGCACCGCCTCCTCCGCCGAGACCGGCCCTGTCTTGAGCCTCCGCAGGGCGAGTCTTCAGTTAGGGGTGACTATGCGTGCAATATCCCGTACCCTGCTTCTGAGCTCAGCATGGAACCATGCCGCCCTCTGCGCTACCTTCCACAAGGGTCTGTCCAGCAGGGTAAAAAGACGCTTTGGCAGCAAGAGGACATCCCTGTCCCTCCCTAAACGAATTAATTACATCTATGCTACCTCGTATTGATGTAAGGTTCGCGGAGAGCAGGAGAGCTTCGCCAAGAAAGAGACTCTGAGCTCGGTGCCTCGGTCGGGCGATTCCACCTGGCTCCATGTTTCCAGCATTCTCCTATTCCGCCTCCTCAAACCCTCAGAGGTGGAACCGATGCAAGTGGATCGGGCTCAGCTAAAACGGAGCAAGAACTGAACCCGACGTCCGGCAGAGAAAGCTAAGCCTCTACTGCGCCAGCCCGGACCATCCGCAGAAACTTCCCCTTCGTCCTCAGCGACCCGAAACGCTCTCACCTAGATGCCTGTGGGAGAGGCGGCCCTAGTGTGCAGTTTCCTCCCTCCACGTTTGATGATGCCAGTAAGGTGAACTTCTGATGCTGGTCCTTTCGTTCCGTAGTTCTGCCTACTGACATCGGATTTCTGCCGGAACTTACTTAGGCCTCTTTGGAAACCCGGTACGCATACCTGTATCCGGCTGGAGAAACCCTGCTAATCTCGATTCGTCAGTGGGGAGCTCCTCACTGAACCGCGATCCGTACAATAACCCGGCCGTGACTCTCCGTGTGTGGTCATCTGCAATAAGAAGATAAGATTAGGTTTCCCTTGCTGTGGGGCGGCCGAGGCATTCCTCGGCTATCCTCTTGGGCTTCCCTGGCGCAAGGCGCACGCCCCTACCTCGACTGGGAGAAGACTGGTGCGAAGTGCCTGCGTTGGGGGACCGGGGAAGCTAGATCCGCGTGCTGGAGGAGGTTACCACGCCGCGGTGCTATCGCATCTATCACCCGCTCCCGCGTTGTCGGAAACCGTTGGCCTGGGCGCTGGTCCGGCCGGGTGTGTAACCAGGACTTTGTGGTGATGGTATTCTCCGATGAAGGATGGGCCCGTATGTCTGCTGCCACCAAATCGGCCTGTACGACTGCCCTATTGACCTCCACCCCAAAACCAGTCTCTCCGCGGGATGGTCTACCCAACTGTCCGTGCCGAGACGCAGGCCATGTACGCCTAACATTCAGGAAAACTGCAGAAAAGGATTCATCCGTAATCCCCTCCCTCCCCAGCCGGAGCCTGGGTTTTTCATCGATGCAGAAGAAGATGGTTCTCTCCGTCCATGCATAAGACTATAGGGTCCTAAACAGATCACCGTGAAAAACCGCTACCCTCTTCCACTGATCTCAGAGCTTTTGACCTCTCAAGGGGATAGAGTGTTTTCCAAGTTGGATCTACGTGGAGCCTACAACCCCATCAGAAATCGATGAAGGGACGAATGGAAACCGCATTTCAACACACCGAGACGGACATTTCGAATTATCTCAGTGATGCCTTTTGGCTATGCAACGCCTCCGGCCGTTTTCCAGGAGTTTGGGTCAATGACGTGATTCCGGGACCTGCTGTACACCGCTTCATTGAATACCTGGACGATATTTTGATTTTTTCTCCTAGACATACTGGTACCACCGAGACAAGTACGCAAGTCGCTGCAATGCCTGCGGACAACCGACTGGGTATGCCAAACTGAGAAGTGTCGTGTTCCACCAGGCCAGTCTTCCTTTCCTGGGGGTACATTGTCTCTGATCGAGTCTTCAGTATGGATCCTGCGAAAACTCTCAGCGATCCAACAGTGCCGCCCCTGTGCGAGTCTCCGGGCGATCAACGCTTTCTAGGATTCGCCAACTACTTACCGGCAGTATTTAAATCCCCCACTTTTCTACGGGTAGTGGCTTCCCAACGGTGCTCTCACCCGAAGAACGCTAATCCAGATGGCTGTCCCCATCTGCCGAGAGACGTTCTCCCAGTTAAAGTCCTTGTCCTCCCTCCTTCTCCTCCGCACCCATTCTTTGGTCCGTCCGATCCTGAAGACCCCTTACTAGCCTGGAGGTAGATGCCTCTTCCGTGGGAGCAGGGCGGTCCTGACCCTAAAGGGCCCTAAAGGCAAAACCGTCACATGCGTTTCTTTTCTAAACTTTCTCTTCGGCAGAACGCAAACGTACGCCATTGGAGATCGGGAGCGTTTGGCCATAAAATTGGGCCCTGGAGGAGTGGCGACATCCTCTTTGAGAAGTGGAGCTCGAGCATCCTATTGACGTCTTGACAACCATAAAAATCTGCAATACCTACAGACTGCTCAGCCCTAAATCCTCGCCAGGCCCTCTGGACCTTTTTTTTCTCTCGTTTAGATTTTAACGATCCACTTTCGACCGGACCGAGAAAAATATCAAAGCGGATAGCCCTCTCCTGTTCTTCTGACGTTACCGGAGAGGTGAACCCTGCCGATCAGCATAGATCCATCGGCACCCGGAATCGACTGTCCCTCGTGGCTCCGGTGGAGTCTCCGCAGCGTTCCCCTCCGGCAGAACCAATGTGCGCCCCACAACCCAGGCGGAAATTCTGGTTGGGGGCATAGCTTCTTCTGGCCGCCATCCCCGGGAGTCGAAAATCCTATTGCTCTCATCTCACGTCACTACTGGGGAGGGCCAACCCTGCTCCAGACGTCAAGGACTTTTGTTCTTTCCTCACCACATGTGCCCAAAACAGTTCCTCGCCATAGGCCCGCTGGTCTCTTAGTCCCTCTGCCAGTTCCATAATCTCCAAGGTCACACATAGGCATTGATTATATCACGGACCTCTCCTCCTTCCGCGGGAAAACTCGGTCTCTGGTTGTCCACTGACCTTTTTTTTCTGAAATGTCCCACTTTTTGTGCCGCTTCCTGGTCTTCCTTCTGCTCCCCATTGGCAGGAATACTTCTACCATCAATTCTTTCGCCTACATGGCTTACCTTACAACATCGTACTCCGACCGAGGCGTCGCAGTTTGTCTCCAATTCCTGGCGTGCTCTGTGTTCCCGGTTTGCAGTATCAAGCCTGGATTTTGCTTCCGCATATCATCCCCAGACAAGGACAGGTGAGAGGTAAACCAAATCTTGGGAGAGTTTCTACGACACTTGCGGGTGTCCGTGGACGACATACAACTGGTTCCGAGTTGCTACCTAGGGCAGAGTTCCTCTTAAATCATCGGACATCCGACTCTACTGTGCCGTTTCTCCTTTTCCTGGTGGTCCTATGGCCGTCACCCACGCCCGCCTCCCCTGGCTTCCTCCTCCGAGGTCCACGCCGGACAATCAGTTCAGATATCAAGACCATTTGGCGGAGGAACCCGACAAGCCCTACTCCAGGCTTCTGCCCGTTTAATGAAGACCCAGCTGACAAGAAAGGAAAACCTTCCCCTACGTTCCCTCCCAGGGGAATAGGGTGTGGCTCGCTCGTCTAGGTACATACGCCTCTAAGATTCCCAGTTACAAATTAGGGTTCGCGTTTTCTGGGACCCATCAAATTTCTGCGACAACTTAATCCCGGAGTCCTAATACAACTCTGTCTGCCTCCATCTCTCCGGTCCCCTAACGTCCTTCAAGTTTTGCCCTCCTGAAGCCAGCTGGTCCTGAACCGGTTCGTCCCGCGAGGGCACGCCTAATCTCGATGCAAGAAATCCCCAGATGTCTTTAGAAGTGAAGGAGCATCCTGGACATGAAGATCGTCAGGGGTAAGCGATTATTTCATGTTCGATTGGAGGGGTTACGGCCCCGAAGAGAGGTCCTGGAACCAGAGTCCAATATCCTGAATCCAGACCTATATCCGTAAATTCCTTCACCTAAAAAAGAGGGGGAGACCTAAGGGGGGGTACTGTCCACGGCCCCTCCAGCACCCCGTGCCCGCGGTCCGCGGCGCCCCCGTGACCCCCGGTCCGGTGTCCACCGGGGTCTGGTGCCGCCAGCTGCCGCGGACAGGGGGAGCCGGGCTTGCTACTGCCTAGGGACCTTACACCTAACCGTGCGAGCGCCTGTGCCGTCCGCGTCCACTGCCGCTGGGCTCGCGTGTGCCTTTGGTCCTAATGCGCGCCGCACAACGCTCTGTTCTCGTGGATTTAAAGTGCCCCGCACCGTTAATTGGCTTAATTGCCTGGCGCGTCTCCTACTTCAGGTACGTCCCACTAACACACTTGTGGATCGAGTGTTCCCTCTGCCTTAAGCTAAAGCGTACCCAAAGTTGTATTCCTCGCTTTCCGAGTACCAGACCTTCCTTTCTAAGTTTCTTGACTCCAACCTCTGCCGCCTCCCCGACCTTCCTGTCCCTGTACCCACTACCACGAACCTTGCCTGCCTGTCCTACCTGCTGCGCTGCCCACTACTACGATACTCGATCTGACGATTCTGCACCACGCTGCACCACGGCTGCCACCGCAAGCAAGTCACGTCAGGAGGGGACGACCTGGTATCCTCACGCCGCTGCAAGTCCATCCCGCTTTGCGGCGGCCCAGGTGAAAACCGAGTGCTACGGTTAGATTACCGTTTCCCTGCGCACTTAACTACCATCGCTTGCGGTGGTCCGGCGGATACCACTACCCAACCCTTACAACGTATGGTCTACGTCATGGGCGATCTTGCGCGCTCACAAGCGGTAGTGCGCAAGAAGTCGCGCATGGAACCAGCGGTATATTACCGCTGGCATCATGCCACATCCCCCCACGGCCGGAGTGGGATTAACCCCCCGATGTCGCGACATCGTGTTCGCGACATCGCAGCTGCGGTCAGCAGGACTGAGCTCCTGCTGCCCCGATCCCGGCGCAGTAATGGCGCTCAGCGCCGCTACTGATCTCCTACCAGACAGCCCGGATGCTGAATGACAGCATCTGGGTTGTCTGGTGATGTCACGATGCCCACAAAGTCATAAAAAACTCATATCAACATCAAAGTGATGCCAATTAAAACGTCAGTTCATCCCGCAAGAAAAAAGTCCTACACAGCACGATATACGAAAAATTAAAAGTTCTGGCTATTAAAGAATATAGCGATGCATAAATATTGTTTGTATCCCAATAAAAACACTTTTTTTCAAAAAAATTGTGCTTTCAAATAAAAAAAAACTACATAAATTGGGTATCTCCGTAAACGTCTCCAACCCACAGGCAGTATAAAACTAACTTGTCAGCGTGTGCTGCGTGAGGGAGTGCACTTAAACGGCTACGTTAAATAATAAAAATAAAAAACACAGCTAGATTGCAGTGTATTTTCTTGACCACGCCTTCCAAAAAACGGATTAAAAGCGATCTAAAATCCCTGTCCCCCGCCCAAAACATGTTTACCGAATAAAAACGTCAACACATCCGCGCAAAAAAAACAGTCCCTATAACAGCTCCATAAACAGAAAAATAAAAAAAAGTTATGCTACTCAGACTGCGGTGATGCAAGCAAACGTTTTCCCTTTTCAAATAAAAGTGAGTTGTTTATTGTAGTAAAAAGCAGTAAGCATCCATTAAAAAATACACAAATGTGGTATCACTGTGAATCGTCGTCAACCTGCTGATTAACAACTAGCATGTCATTTATACGGCACGGGTGACCGCGTGGTAAAAGAATAAAAAAGGTAAAAAACACTACCAGGATTGCCGGAAGTTTGTACAAAATGCCGAGCACAAAAACCGTTGAATAAAAAGTGATCAAAACATCACATGCCCCCCGTTAATGGTCCCAATATAAACACATCAACTCACCTCGGTAAAAAACAAGCCAAATCAGCACCGTATGCAAAAAATTAAGAAATCTAATGGCTGTGCAAAATAGACAACATAAAAACCAACTTTTTATAAACTCGCTTCTAGTGTGTAAAATAATTAAAACATAAAAAACTATAAAATTTCATATCATTGTAATTGTACGACACCCCATAGTAAAGTTATCCCGTCATTTTTCCCGAATGGGCGAATTACTGTAAAAAATGAACCCAAAAACAATGGCGGAACTGCGTTCCCCACCCCATTTCCATGGCCCAATGCTAAAAAAAAAACTACGGAACACCTGTGCGCCCAAAATGCAAAATACACCCTTAGATGAGATCCCTGAGGGGTGTTGAATCCAAATGGGGCAACTTCTGGAAGGTTTCACCTGTTCTAGTACTTTGGGGGTTTTGCAGATGCGACATGGCCCCACCAATATCTGTGCTCCAAAAGCCAAATAACACTCCCTCCCTTATACACCCTGCCATGCGCCCAAACAGTAGTTTACACCCACATGTAAGGTATTGCCGAACTTGGAAGAAAATGCGTAACACAATTTTGGGGCTTTATTTCCAAGATTTCTTGTAAAAAATTAAACATTTTCAGCTAAAATTGCAGATTATTGGAAAATAAAAAAATATTTTTTTTATTTTCAGAGCCGAACGCTAAAAAAATTGTGAAACACCTGTGGGGTCGATATACTCACTACACACTCTGGATAAATTTCCGTAAGGGGTGTAGTTTCCAATATGGGGTCTTTTTAGGGGTATTTATTAAGTTTTGGAACCTTAGGGTGTCCGTTAACCTGAAATGGTGCCTAAATAAAATCGTAATGAAAATGAGACCCCAGAGTCCAGTAGGTGCTCCTCCTATTCTGGGGCTTGTGGTTGAGCCAAATAACGCACTAGGGCCACATATGGGATATTTCTGAAAACGGCGGAATCTGGGGAATCAATATTGAGCTGCATTTCCCTGATCACATCTACCGTATTATTGTCAATAATGTATAAAAATGTAAAATCTGCAAAAAAAGTGAAATTTTGAAATTTCACTCCACTTTGCTTTAATTCCTGTGAAACACCTAATGGGTTAATAAACTTCCTAAATGCGGTTTTGAATACTTTAAGGGGTGTAGTTTCTTAGATGAGGTCATTTATGGGGGTATCTAACATACAGGTCAATCAAAGTCACGTTTGAACTGGGCTGGTCCCTAAACAATGTATATTGCAAATTTTCTTGAAAATTTGAAAATTACTACTAAATTTGTAAGGCCCCTAATGTCGTAAAAAAAAAAAAAAGACATTTAAAAAAATTATTCCAAACTACAGCAGACATATGGTAGATGCTAGTTATAAACTATTTTGAGTGGAATAGCTATCTGTCTTACATGCAGAAATTTTTGAAGTTTGAAATTGGTAAATTTTTCAAATTTTTCACGATAATTTGATATTTTTCACAAATAAACAAACATTTTTTGGACCAAAATTTCTTATTATCTTAAAGCACAATGTGTCATTAGAAAACAATCTCTGAATCACATGGATAGGTTAAAGTGTCAAAAAGTTATTCTCACATTAAGTGACACATGACAGATTTCAAAAACGGGGCTCTGTCAGAGAGGCCAAAACTGGCTCCGGCGATAAGGGGTTAATAAACTCCTGAGTTGCTTAGCTCTATGTTTTGGGTCATTGTCCATCTGTATTATGAAACGCCGAGCAATCAGTTTGGCTGCATGTGGCTGGACTTGAGCGCACAGTATGTCTCTCAATACTCTCTAGGATGTCGGTGAATCAATATCCAAATCTACCATAAAGAGAAGACTCCATGAAAGTAAATCCAGAGGGTTCACTGCCCGGTTCAGCCACTCATAAGCCTCAAGAATAAAAAGGCTAAAAAGATTGGACTTTGCTATAAAAAAAAAAAAATCTAAAAAGCTTGCACAGTTCTGGAAGAACATTCTTTGGACTGATGAAACCAAGGTCAAGCTCTAGCAGGATGATGGGAAGAAAAAGGTATGATGAGGCGAGCTACAGCTCATGACCCAACGCATAGCACGTCATCTGTAACACACGGCGGAGGCGATGGCTGGGGCATGCATGGCTGCCATGGGCATTGGGTCAATAGTGTTTATTGATGATGTGACACAGTACAGAAGCAGCCGCATGAATTCTGAGGTATTCAGAGACATACTGTGTGCTCAGATCCAGCCAAAATGACTGTTCAGAATTTCATAATACAGATGGGCAATGAGCCAAAACATAAAGCCAAAGCAACCAAAGAGTTTATTAAAGCAAAGAATTGGAATATTCTGGAATGGCCCAGTCTGTCCCCTCATTTCAACTCTTAAACCCTTCATCCAATTTTAACATGCTTACCCCAAATGAAAGCTGAAAGTCTGGACTTTATGTCCATTATATAACTATAACTGGAACGTGTTTCAGTAAACAGGTACAGAAAACTAAATTTGTATCAGTGTCCAAATATATATTGACCTAACTGTATGTAACTCTGTAAAAACCCCATCAAAAGACAAAGGGGGCGCTCTCTCCGTATGGAGAAAAAAGACTCAATCTCCAGAGAAGAAAAACCTTCTTCACTATGAAAACTGTGAATCTGTGGTATAGCCGCTTGAGGAGCTGGACACAGCAGGAACAGTTCAGGGTCTCAGGAAAGGCTTAGATAACCACTTACTACTAAATAATATTAATACTTGTAGAGTAGTATAAAACATCTGGATCCAGTCTGAGGGCAACTCTGGGATGAGGAATTAAATATTCCTTTAGGGTAGATTAGCTTATGCTTTATGGTTTCAGAATCAGCATCAAGAGAGGAAAACAAAGCTTAAAAATTCCCTATAACCCTTCCTTCATCCACATCTTTCCACAGCCTTAGCTGAACTTGGTGGACAGGTCTGTTTTCAACCCTACTAACTGTGCAATATACTTAAAATGCAAAAAAAAATGACAATGTCCACTTGTGCTGTCACTCAAAGCAAATCAGCCCCAATGGGCAGCGATATGAGACTGTGGTGTATAATGAGACAGGATTACTCTCAGGACTAGTGTTGCTGGAATCTGTCCTTGTTCAGTTCAATACAAATCACTGTAGTGGTTTGTAAAAGATCTCTAAGAGCTGCCTGCATATTTATTACCATCGCTCCCCCTATATGGGCCAAACCTCCACAGGGCGGGGGTCGCACTTTCGGGCAATTACTTGTAAGACATAATATGTGCTTTCTTTTGTATGGAGGTGCCTGGCTTCATTGTAATATGCTTTCTCTGGGTTCCTTTTCTCTGCAGGTTATAACAGGAAAACTCACAATAACTTCTTAAAAAAAATGGAGATTTATTGCATTGTTCATGAAAGTTGTAAAATCACAGGAAAACAGAGGAAATACAGCTGACATTAGTTGGCTTGTATATGGGTCCTCTGTGCACCCGCTTACATCACGTGTCATGACTCCGATCATCACATTGTTTATACAAAGTCATTCATAATTAGACCCTTGTTCTTCATTATTCTGTCCTCCTTCTGCCCACCTGTGTGATATACAGTAAAGAATAGGTGTGCCTACTAGCTCGCCGCAGGCATGTCTATTTGATCTCTTTTTTCATTTTTGTGTGTCTTTCAAAGGATACACAGCTTGTTCTTCTGTGACCTCTCATGGCTATATTGTTGCAATCTCACTATCTCCCACATTCTATGTGGATACTCCGAACTTCCATAGATGTGAATGAGGAGGATGGAGCTAGCGCGACCTCCTCATTCACATGCAGGGCCAGACCTAGCATAGCAAAGAGCGGCCGGCAAAGAGGATTTGCCAAAACCGGACTACCCCTTTAATATTAAAGGTTAAAGGGGTTTTGCCATGAAGTTAAATTAATATGTATATGTAAGAGAAAGACATGGACCACACATCCTTACACTATATGTTGATCTATTGCTTCTTGGTAAAATTTAATAAAAATGAACATGAGCTTCTTAGTTACTTTTTGATCAAACGGTATAAGCCCACTTGCCACTTCACAGCGATCTCTTTAAAGTGGGTCCATACACTAGTGGGAGTGGCACTGCACGGAGGCCACCGCCTCAGCAACAGCCACACCAGTGAGGGGCACAACCCAGTGCTCCAACAGAACCATTGCTGCCAGATCTACCCCCCGCGCTGGGCTGCACCCCCACACAAGCATAGCATCACAGCAACAATGGCTGCCACACAGAACCACCACCAAAAAAGGGAACGTTTCACTACCACTTACCTCTTCTACACTCCCTGCAAGTAGACTGAAAGAAATTGATGTGGGAAGCTTGCAAGCTAAATAATAAACATTTTCACCATTCATTATTATTAAAAATTCTGTAGCTGCTCCCTTAGTGATCCATAGTGTACAGCTCATCTACAGGGGATAGGACCAGAGCCGTCTTAACAGCAATATGGGCCCCTGGGCAGAACACAGTGGGCCTGGTCCAAATACAAGACATACTGTAACACTAGGCCATGCCTCTTGCTGCCCCTTATTATCACACCACTTATTTCCGGACACTGGCAGCCTGCAGCCTACAAGACTAATTGGCAGGGCAGGAAGCCTTTGGCTCCCTTCTCCAACATGAGTTTTATTTGTCTGCACATCCGAAAAAAACACAAACAGTAAAATAAGCAAAGCCAAGCACGGGATCCAGGGTATGTTTCTTGTATTCCTGCTACAAAAACCCCATCTGGGGCCCCTAGTGGAAAAGATGGCCCTGAATAGAACCAGTGTTGAGAGCTCCTCAGTCCTGGCTATACATGCTCAGACATCACCTCTCCCCTCAGGAAGCTGCTGTCAGTCTCTTCCCTGCTTAGTAATCAAACACACTCAGTGCTGAGCGAGTGCAAACCCCCAGTGATATCATTCTACCCCGTCCCCTGTACTCCTTAATAATTAGTCAAACATTGCAGGTAAATAAAAGCAAAAAAGGAAACCTCAATCAGGTATGTGCATTGAGAAAAAAAATCCACATGTTTGGTTCCTGCAGGGATTTGAACCTAGGGCCCCTATGCTGAAAGGCAGAAGTGCTAACCACTCAGCTGCATTGTAGCTACTCACAGCTCTTTACATAAACAGACCTTTCTTAGACTAGAGTGAACACACTGTGGGGAAAGGCATGGTGATGTCAAGCCGGCTGGGCCACATGATGGGCAGTTCAAACAAATTATAGATGCCTCTTTTTGAAGACACTGAAAGCTGAAGAGAGAACAGGAGGACATGAAATGCCTTCATAGTCAAACACCTTCAAGTTTAAGACTTGCCTTGCTACAGTGATTTGTATTGCTTTTGTGAGCATCTCTATTCAGTTAAACACTGAGTAGAATGAACCGAGATTGTTTAACTCTAACCTGAAACCCAGCCCCTGACCGTAACCATAGCCCTAAACTTAAGTTCAGGATAAAGACAGGATTCCAGCATCCACATCCAGCCTTCAAGTAGTATAAAACCTTGGGGGGGGACATGTATGAAAAGTGGTGCCGCCTTGATAGTCGTACTTCTCAGAGGTTAGTGTAGCATATGTCAATATACTTAAAGTTTCTCACAATGCAATAAGTGTCTGAGCTAAAGCGTGTCTTAGCCTCACCTCTATGAAACTGACATATACTGTTAGGACCTCTGGTAGTGGATCCACTGCAGCACCAAAAGCAGTGGTGCAAGCCCCGTCAGGAAGCGGAGTCTATGGGCCCCTGGTTTTCACCAGAGCCCGCCGCAAGGCAGTTTGGACTTTTAGTGGCAGGAGACCCCATGACGCGACTTTCTTGCAGTGGCGGCTGAGGTGCAGCAAAGTACAGAATTGTATGGCACACTCATGGTTGAGGACAGGCAAGAAGGTCAAGGCAGACCGCAGGCAAAGCGTTGACAGAGGACGAAGGCAGCCGGTCAGGAACATGGTAGAGGCAATCAGGCAAGGAACATTTTCCTTAAGGCAATGAAGGCACATAGATCCATCAAGGGCAAAGAGGAAGTGACTGGACTAAATAGGGTCAACGCCCAGAGAGTAACAAATCACCAGAGCGCTGGCCTTTTAAATAGTACTAAGCTGCTCCCTCAAATGTGCACATACCGGCTGCCAGGAGAACAGCAGGGAGCAAGGAGAGGCAAGTATAGCTGTGGGTACCTGGTACTGTGAGTAAACCTGTGGCCCGACATGCACATACCTCCCAACTTTTAGAGATTGCAAAGAGGGACACATCAGGCCACACCTCTAACCACGCCCAAACACATGACATCACACCAAGACACGCCTCTGACCACACCCAAAAACATGACATCACACCAAGACACGCCTCTAACCACACCCAAAAACATGACATCACACCAAGACACGCCTCTAACCACGCCCAAACACATACATTCCAACTTTTTAGACAGGGAAAAAGGGACACATTTTCAGGATTGCATTGTATCCACTTATGATATATTAAGTAAGTGGTTAATATATGCAAAAAATGTGGCTCACCTATAGCAGACTTCAGTGTCCATGTAGATCTCAGGATGAGGGTTTAGGCTTCCAAGAATGCTGTCGGCCAAACAGCTTGCTATGCAAAAGTATCCACAGGAAGAATCACCTCGGCAATGGCACCGCAATGCTCCGTCAATGAAATCTCCACTCGGAAGCAAACTAAACTAAATCTCTTTATTAGCAAAGCTTAAAATGGACAGCAGACTGACACGATACACGTAGTGCAACCTGACTAACGCGTTTCGGGCTAGGCGCCCTTGTTCACAGTGAGTGGTTATGTAATATTCAGCGAGGAAGCAATCAGATATTTTATACAGCAAGAGAGTCAATTTATTGATGCAAATCTGTTTCCTAAATGAAAAGAGGGACATTTATATAGCTAAGAGGGACAGAGGGACAAGGGTTAAAAATAGGGAATGTCCCTCCAAAATAGGGACAGTTGGGAGGTATGCATGCGGGTCGCAACACCTGGAACGCTGGACGTAGCAGGGGCACAAGTGCACCTGTGACCGGCTGTGCGGGCAGTGGGGGCACTCATAACAGTACTCCCCCCACCCCCCCACCCCAGGTCATCCCCTCTTTTGGGCCCAATGGAATTTTAGCAGGGTCCAGTCAAGAATGTTGTCATCTGGTTCTTCCGGTCCAAACCCCTTCCAGTCCACAAGATAGCACCGCTTCCCACTATTAGTCTTCTTGGTCAAAATCTCTTTAATCTCTTTGAAGAAATCGGCAGTGTCAGCTGTAGGGGTTGGAGAAACAACCTTGTAAAGGAAATGAAAAAAAGGATCCTCTGGCCACGACAGGGAGCGGATCTAAGTAGGGCCCGGTTTTCACCAGGAGCCTAACAGGTCGCTACACTCAATGCGACTTGCTTGCAGTGGTAGCTGAGGTGTAGCGAGGGACAGAATCGTCAGGTGAACTCGTAGTCAGGGACAGGCAGAAAGGTCAGGACAGGCAGCAGAGGTTCATGGTCAAGGGACGAAGACAACAGGGACGGTATATGGAATAGCAAAGACACAACTTGGGAACACTTTCTCACAAAGCACATGGCACTATTTAGCCGGCAAAGGGGAAAGGGAAGAGGCCAGGTTAATTAGGATCAGCGCCAGGCGAAGACCAATCTCCAGTGCACTGATCCTTTAGGAGGAGGAGGGGGCATGTGCGACAGCCCCGCAGGCAGCGAACGAGGAACACGGTGAGGTGAGTATGTGGAGCAGGGACTAGCGCCATGGGTGCACTATCTCATGGTCCAGGATGTTGTCCTCCAGCTCCCACGACCTTTAGTCTGGCCTGAACCCCTTCCAGTCAATGAAAAAGTATCGCTTCCCCCTGATCGTCTTCGTGGCCAAGATCTCTTTCACCGCATAGACGTTGGTGGTATCAGCTTCAGGTGAAGGGGAGACGATTTTCTGAGGACTAACCCTAGAGGCTGTAGCAGACCTACTGACTTGAGGTGAGACAACTTGTTACGGACACAGGTTGTACAAGAGTCTATTAATTCTCTAACATCTTTAACAAGATCAGGCCACCAACAGAAAAGAGCTATTGGTGAACAAGATCTTTGTACCCCAGGGTGTCCAGCAATTCATGAGCACTGTCCCCATATTAATATTTTCTCCTGGAGTGCATAGCGGACGTACGTTTTAACCAAAGGAACACATTGGAGGTCCATGGGAGTAGCAGAGATCAGGCTTTCAGGGGAAACGATGTGCTGAGGAGCTGGTTCTTCCCCTATCATGTCAGGAGCTTGGGAAAAAGCATCCGCCAATCGCCGCGGTAGGGATAAGAATGTGCCCACAACCCGCCGCATGGGTAGCAGGGGCACTCATAACAGTCCTCTTGGGAGAAGCAGTTGAGGACCAATGGTTTGAGGAGAGAGTCTTGGAAATTTGGGATGTGCATCATATTAGGAAGACAGAGTTTATATGCTACTGGGTTAATCAGCTGCAGCACCTAAAAAGGACCCAGGAAAGGTGGACCCATCTTATAACTGGGAATTTTCAGCCACACATACTTTGTGGATAACCAGACCTTACCTTCTGGGGCAAAGATTGGGGGAGGTTTTCCTCATTTCTTATCATCCTGATTCTTCATACATGAAACAACTAGTTGCAGGGAGCGACATGTTTCACGCCAGACAGCCATAGAGTCCCGGACTTGAGCTTCCACCGCAGTAACGTCAGCAGACATTTGTAGAGGGAGAGGAGGATGAGGATGCTGGCCGTAAACTATGTAGAAGAGGGAGGCACTTTCAGAATTAGAGTTCAGGTGGTTATCTAATAGATTGTAAGCTCTTGGGAGCAGGGCCCTCACACTTTGGGCGACATGTATGTAGATCCGCGCGTCGAAGCGCCTGTTTTCACGGGATTTTTAGTGAAAGCTGCGCCTCATTTATGTCGGCGCCCGAGGTGCGCTCATACATTCGGTGTAAAGTCCACCGCACCTCGCCAGTGTGTGAGGCGCAGTGCGGGCCTTAGGCGCAGAAGGGACTGCACCTAACATGTATTCCGATTCGAGACAGTCTGGAAAACAGCGAGAAATCATTAAACATGTTAGTGAAGAGCAAAAAGAGTTGTGTTTCAAATGAATGAATGAATAAAGTGAAAAATCAAAACTGTCTAAAAGCGAATAAATGTAGTGAAAAAGTGGATCATCTAAAAAATTAAAGGGAAAATATATAAGATCGCTCAGAAATAAAATCTCCAGCTCTCAGCGCCGTGTGGCATAGAGTATGAAACAAAGAAACGTTTTTATTAGGTGTAAAATATTATCTGAAAAAGAGATCAAACCTTCTAAAACATAAATAAAATCCCTAACAACGCATTTGACGCTGTCACCGGCGCAACATTAGGAATTGGGATATAGAGAATTGCCGGGAAATACAGTAATTCAAATTCTGTAAACTCTTCTCATTGGTCGGCATAAACTAGCCAATCAGAATAGGAGCGACAGGGACCCATTATAACCTATGGAGAAGTATGGACCAATCAAAATCAAACGCGGGACAGTTCAAAATACAGTAAAAAGGCAGAAAAGAGCTGATTGGCTGAGATAGCGGGGGCTTGACTATCCCGGCCAATCAGAGCGCGAGCTACTTTGTCTCATTGTAGTCTATGTAGAGATCGGGGCACTGAAATCTCAGCGCCGTGCGGCATGGAGTATTAGGAAATAAATAGTTTTTATTAGGTGTAAAACATTATCTGTAAAAGAGCTGAAACCTTCTAGAAACAAACATCAATCAAATCACTAACAACGCGTTTGTCGCCGAGACTGGCGCTACATCAGGAATTGCGATATTAGAACATTGCCGGGAAATACAGTAATTCAAATTCTGTAAGCTCTCTCATTGGTCGTCAGAAACCAGCCAATCAGAATAGGAGTGACAGTGGCCCATTATAAGCTATGAAGAAGTATTGACCAATCAGAATAGGAGCGACAGGGACCCATTATAACCTATGGAGAAGTATTGACCAATCAGAATAGGAGCGACAGGGACCCATTATAACCTATGGAGAAGTATTGACCAATCAAATGAAAAGGAGGGACAGTTCAAAATACAGTAAAAATGCAGAAAAGAGCTGATTGGTTGAGCCCAGGCGGCAGATATGAATCCACCAATCATATGTAGTGTGTCTATTTTGAGTTGAGAAAGAAGGGCGCAATAGAAGGGCGCCCTAAAAGTTATTACTGTTTATGGGAAATATTCTAGTACTGTGATTGGTTGGGGTGAAGAGGGGCTCGTCCTGCTTAGCCAATCAGCGGCTGAGCTACTTATCTCATAGAGTTCTATGGAGAAAAGAAATGCAGAGCGAGCTCTGTTTGTGATTGGCTAAGTTAAAAGAGGTGCGGTTATTTGGGCCAGTGGGAAAGTGAGCGACGCTCTTATGGGTTTTCTAATGCAATCTGTAATAAAACTGTAGATGGCCGAAATCAAATGATAACACTCACGAAGTTGTGCCGATCTCTATATAAAATGAATAATAATATGGGGGTAACGAAAATAAACTAACAAATGTTAATTCAATACATTCATTTTTATGTCTTTATTTTCGTTACCCCCCCCCCCCCCCTATGCACCACCCACACTTGAAGAGTCACTGGTTCTGTGCAAAACTGAACAGAGTCACTTAGGTATTCTCTGGTAATAGAGGAGATGACCAGGGATTTATCTCAAAGGACCACTGGGAGATGGTACTTGGCAACCAGGGAAGCACCAATGACATTCCCAACTGATCCCAAATTCAGGAAGGCAGAGGCTTGAAACAAGATACCGGAAGAGGTAGAAATTTGGACTGGCATGGTCAGACATGGAGAGATATTGCTCACACCTAGGGATGCCTCTCCCACAAAACCTACAGTAGGTGTGGGAGTTTCCTGGATGCTACAGGCACTGTAGGCAATCTATGGGCAAGTGCTCAGTGCTAGCAAAATAGAGACAGATGTTTTGCTGACGCCAACGGAGCCATTCTTGCGGCATCAGATGGGCTCTATCCATTTGTATGGATTCCTCCAAGGTGGGTATAAAAGTAGGCAGAGGAGGTCTTTCAACTACAGGAGCAAGAAGTTTAAGACAACGTGGCCGGACCGGTTCGCATTCATGATGGAGCTTCTTCTGTGTTTCGGCAAACTAAATATCTACGCAGGTGGCGAGATGGATAAGGTCACTCAGAGGAGATGGTAGATCTCAACTGGCCAGCTTGTCTTTTACCCTGCCTGCAAGGCCCTTCCAGAACAGGGCAACAGGGGCCTCGTTATTCCACAAAAATTCAGAGGCAATAGTATGAAACTTTATGGCATACAGCCCAATGATGGAATTACTTTGGTGTAGGTCTAGTAAAGCAGTTGCAAGGGAAGACGCACGGGCTGGTTCCTTGAAAATGCTTCAGAATTCGTCCAGGAACGTGTGAAGATTAGTAGACACGGTCTCATCCCTGTCCCAAATGAGGAGTGGCCCATGCCAGAGCTTACCCGCTGAGGAGGCTGACTGCAAATGCCACCTTGGACCGTTCTGTGGGAAACATGCCATGCGCTTCACATGCATGGTACACTGCCTAATGAAACCCCTTCAGGGTTTAGGGCAGGTTTGGATTGGCCCACAGGGAAATAGGGGAAACCCACAGTGGGCCCCTGAGCATGGTAGACCTGGAGTTGTTCTTTAACTTCATATACATCCTCAGAAGAGGCAAAAAAGCAGAGAAAGAGGCAAAAAGCAAGAGCCAGAACATAGGAGATCTGTACAGTCATTTATAGTAGCTGTGGGTTCCTAAAGTAAACTCCACTGTTGGTCCCAGGAACAGCTCAACTGGTTGGCCCCTAGACTCAACTCCACCTGTGGGCCCTAGGCATCCCGGTCCAACACTGCTTTAGGGTGTCCATCAATCTTAGTTGGCAAGGAGAGGTGCAGCTTGGAGCTGACAGACGCCACAGGAAGTTTCATCTGGTTGTGATGGTGGTTGCTGAACAGCAAGAAGTTGGTGCATTATGTTGGTCAGCTGGTTAATTTGTTGCGACTGCTGCGCTATTTGCTGTAACTGATGGGCTACAATCTTCATGATGTATCGGAACCCATGGCCAGATCTAACTGTAAGGAATGCTGGCAGTGGATCTACTGGACCACCGCAAGTGGTGGTGTAAGCTGCATTGGGGAATGGAGTCTAACGAAATCTGTTTTCTCCAGAGCCTGCCACAAGGCAGGTTGGACTTTCTGCAACAGGAAACCGCTAGGTTGCTGCCCCACTTACGCTATTTGCTTGCGGTGGTGGCCAAGGTATAGCAAGGTATAGAATTGTATGACAGGCTTGTGTTGGGGGATCGGCAGGAAGGTCAAGGCAAGTGGCAGACAAAGCATGGTCAAGGGACGAAGGCAGGAGGTCAGGAACACGGTAGAGGCTACATCTTAGCCACCACCGCTTTCTCTAAGGCAATGAAGGCACATAGATCTGGCAAGGGCATGAAGGAAGTGACTGCACTAAATAGGGTCAGCGCCCGGTGATTAATGAATCACTGGCGCTCTGGCCCTTTGAATTGAACCAGCATCTGCGTAGGAGAACAGCGAGGAGAGAAGAAAGGTGAATATAGCTGGTATTGCTGGACCTGGTATTGCAATGTGTGGATTGCAGCGCCCGGAGCGCCGGGCAGAGCAAGGACACAAGTGCAGCAGAGGCACATGTAACATGGATTAGTACTAAATTCAGTTGCGACATGTGCCATAAGGATTGACGCAGGCAAAAGTGTCAAGGATGTCAGCCGTGCACCAGTTTTTTCCCAACGACAAAATCGTGTTTCGTTTCCCAAAATAATTAAAATAAAAAGTGATCAAAAAGTCGCAGACAGACTGAAACTGTACCAATTAAAACTGTTGTACAGTCCTCAAAAAGTAAGTCCCCACTCAGGTCCATAGATGGAAAAACAAAAAAAAGTTATTTGTCGCTGAAAATAGAAAATGTTTTTATTTTATAAAAAGTACTAAAACATCACAAAACCCCTATAAAATTGGCATCACTAGAATTGTACCGACCTGCAGAATACAGATACCGAACAAAAGACTTGATAAAAACTAACCACTTCTTCCTCCATTGTTTAAAACAATGGGCAATATTACACTTTTTTTACATTTTTTTTCGGTTCCCGGTATATTTTTTACAGTCAACAGCAACATTTAAATGTATATTATAACCAGCAAAAAACAAGCTCTCATATGTTTATTGAGATGAAAAAAACATTACGGGTCTTGGGAGGTGAGGAGGAAGAAATGAAAGCAGAAGATGGGTCCCAATAATCAATTCTACCAGTGAGCCCCAGGAATAAACTCTACCTGTAAGCCCAGAAAATGTTTTCTACTGATGAACCCCAAGAAAATAAATTCCCTGGTGGGCCCCAAAAATCATCTCCAATAGTGAGTTGTAAGACTCAACTTCACTGGTGAGCACATAGAATAAACGCCACTGGTGGGTCCCAAGAATCAACTCTACCTGTAAGCCTAAAAATGAATTATACCAATGAGCTCCAAAATTAACTCTCCCCCTACCACCATGAGCCCCAAATCCCTCCACGTGAGCCCCAAGAATCAACTCCCTTCCCTCAACCCCTGGTGGCCCCCAAGAATCAAATTCCCCTGGTGCCCCAAGATCATCCATTGTCCCTTTCCCCTGGTGGTCCCCAAGGAAAACACTCTCACTGGTGGGCCCCAAGAATCACTTTCACTGGTGGGCCCCAAGAATCCACTCCACTGGTGGGCCCCAAGAATCAACCCGCACTGGTGGGCCCCAAGATCACTCCACTTTGGGCCCCAAGAATAAACTCCAATAGTGGGCTGCATGAATCAACTTCACTGGTGGGCTCCAAAAATCATCTCCACTGGTGGGCCCAAGAATCTCTCCATGGGGCCCAAGAATCATTCCACTGGGTGCCAAAGGAATACCCACTGGTGGCCAAGAACCAGTTGCACTGGTGGGCCCCAAGAATAAATACCACTGGTGGGGAAAAATAATTATTTCCACTGATGGGCCCCAAGAAATAACTTCACTGGTGGGCCCCAGGAATTAACTGCACTGGTGGGCCCCAAGAAAAATTTCCACTGATGGGCCCAAGAATCATCTCCACTGATGGGCCAAAAGAATTAATTCCACTGTTGGCCGCAAGAATCAACTCCAATAGTGAGCTGCAAGAACCCAAAAATAAAAATGGTGGGTTTTTAGAATCCCCTCCCCCTGGGGGGCCCCAAAATCAGTTTCCACGGGTGGTCAAAATAACCCCCCAACTGAGGGCCCCCCAAGAATCACCCCTTCACTGGTGAGCCCAGTGAAAACCCCCTGGGGGGTTTCCAAGAATAAACTCCACGGGTTTGGGCCCAAGAATAAACCCCACTGGGGGGCCCCAAAAACTAACTCCACTGGTGGGCCCCAAAGAATCAACCCAAATGGGGGGCCCCAAAATTTAAATTAAATGGTGGGCCCCAAAAAAAAATTTTCCTTTAGGGGTTGTTTAAAAAGGGGGGGGGGGGCCCAAAAATCATCCCCACGGGGGGGGCCCAAAAGAATCATCTCCACTGGGGGCCCAAAATTTCATACCCCACTGGGGGGGTGCCAAGAACCCATCTCCATGGTGGCCCCAAGAAAAGTTCCTTTGGGGGGGCCCCAAAAAATTTAAATCCATGGGGGGGGAAAAAAAATTTTTCCATGAGGGGCCCCAAGAAATAACTTCCCCTGGTGGGCCCGGGAATTTAAACTCATTTGGTGGGGCCCCAAAAAATTTTTTCCCACTGGTGGGTTTTGGAAAATAAAACCCCAACTGATGGGCCCAAGAATTTTTCCCCCACTAAAGGGGCCCAAAAAAGAATTTTTTTCCCAAATTTTGGGCCCCGCAAAAAATAAACTCAATAGTGACCCTGAAAGGAACCCCCCCATCAAGGGTTTGGGTCCCTGAATCACCCCCACTAGGGGGCCCCCAAAATAACTCCTTTTTGGTGACCCCCAGTGACAAACTCCACGGGGTTTTGCTCAAGAACCCATTTTCCAGGGTGGCCCAAGAATCATTTCCCAAATTTGGGGGCCCAAAAAGCCCGGTGGGCCCCCAAGATCACCCCACTGGGGGCCCCCAAAAAATTTTTTCCCACTTTTTGGGGGGAAAGGGAATAAAACTCCACGGGTGGGGTCCGGGAAACTTTCTCCACTGGGAGCCCCGGCGGGGTTTTTGTGAGCTGCGGGGGGAATCAACATAAATGTGGGTCCTAGGATCCCCTCCTTTGGGGGCCCTAAAAAAAGCAGCCCCACTGGGGGGGCCCAAAAATAAATCTACATTTGGTGGGCCCCAAGAATCAGCTCCGCTGGGGGCCCCCCCAAGAATAAAACCCCTTCCAATTTGGTTGGGAACAACAAGGGGAAACCCCTTCCACTGGGGGGGCCCAAAAAATTCACCCCCCCTTTTGGGGGGTTAAAAGGGGGCTTAACCCCTTGGGGGGGTTAACCTTTTAGGGGAAAAAAACCTCAATGGTGGGCCCCAAGTATCTTCCCACTGGTGGGCCCCCCAGGAATCCCCTCCACTGGTCCCCCCAAAAAAATTCAAACTCCCCCTTTTGGTTTGGGCCCCCAAGAAAAAAACTCCCTGGTGGGAACAAGAAAATTCTCCATGGTGGGCCCAATTTCTTCAAAAGTTTTTTCACTGGTGGGGCCCCAGGAATTTTTTTCCATGGGGCCCAAGAATCACTCCAGGGTTGGGCCCCAAAAACCCACTCCCACTGGGGGCCCCCCAAGAATAAACTCCACGGGTGGCCCCAAAGAATAAACTCCACTGGGGGACCCCAAAAAATTACTCCACTGGTGGGCCCCGGGAATTACCCCCACTGGGGGCCCCCAAAGTTTTCAACCCAAACGGGTTTTGGGCCCAAAGGGTTATTCCAATTCCCCAGGGTTTTGGCCCCAAGAACCACCCTTCCCCTTGTGGGTCCCTACAATCACCTCCACTGGTAGGCCACCCTAGCCTGACACTGCGAGACAGAGCAGTAGGTGAGAGCTCCTGCTGAAATCAGTTACCCTGCAAACAAAGAAAGCTCTGCGGGAGGAAGTGAAGGGAAACAGCTGGTATTGTACAAATCACAGAGAAAAAAATC
>JAODAL010035155.1:0-43287 GCA_025379985.1 Phyllomedusa bahiana | reverse complement strand
TTTGGTTTGGGGGAGCACTCTATGGTTGGCATAGTTAAAGGAAATATTTTGATGGATTTTTGGGGGACCCTTTTAGGGCGGCATGTTAGGGAAATTTTTTGTGGCCTTTTGGGGGCATTTTATGTGGCTATTTTACTGGAATATCTTTGGATGGCACTGTTCGGGGGAGCACTCTATGGCTGGCATAGTTACTGGAATATCTTTGGATGGCACTGTTCAGAGGAGCACTCTATGGCTGGCATAGTTACTGGAACATCTTTGGATGGCACTTTTTTTGGGGAGCACTCTATGGCTGGCAAGGTTACTGGAACATCTTTGGATGGCACTGTTTGGAGGAGCACTCTATGGCTGGTATAGTTACTGGAACATCTTTGGATGGTACTGTTTGGGGGAGCACTCTATGGCTGGCATAGTTACTGGAATATCTTTGGATGGCACTGTTTGGGGGAGCACTCTATGGCTGGCATAGTTACTGGAATATCTTTGGATGGCACTGTTCGGGGGAGCACTCTATGGCTGGCATAGTTACTGGAATATCTTTGGATGGCACTGTTTGGGGGAGCACTCTATGAGGGATTAAGAGAAGTTAATGGAAAATATATAATATTTGCGTATGTTGTGCATTGCTGCTTTTGTCCTGGTCAGAGTCTCTGGGGGAGCACTTCTTGGATGACTGGCATAGTTACTGGAATATCTTTGCATGCCACTGGTTGGGGGAGGTCAAAAGCAAATTGAGTACTCTATGCTTGGCATAGAGGTTATCTGGAATACCTTTTGTATTGTGATTGTTCGGTGTGGGAGCTACTTATATGCGCTGGCATATAGTTATCTGGACCAAACTAATGCTAGGGCGTCTATGCTGTGTGGGGGCAGCCTGTCTGTGCTCGAGGGCCCAGCACCTCTATTGGTTGGTCATTCGTATACCCTGCGAATATCTTTGGAATGGCAACTGTTCAGCACTTGTCGAGGAGGACTACAGTCTGTTAATGGCTTGGCAATGAGTTATATGGAATAGTCTGCAATTAAAATTTTTTGGATGGCTCACTGTTCGTGGGGATGTGTAACACAGTCAAAGAATGGCTGGCATTAGTATAACTGGCGAGAAATATCTTGATAGAAGATGGCAACTAGTTCGAAAGGGAGAGCACTCTATGGCTGGTGTATAGGTTACTGGAATATCTACTTGGGATAGCACTATGTGTCGGCCAGAAGCCACTCATATGCTAGGCAATAGTTACTGGACTATCTTTGCGTAAAGTAGCACTGTTCGGGGTGAAGGCTCCTTTACATGATGGGAGTGTTGTTACTGGAATCACTTTGGATGTGCACTGTTTTGGGTCGAGCACTTGTTGTCATGGCTGGCTTAGTTACTGGAATATCTTAGGATGGCACTGTCGGGAGCAAGTCTATGGCCTGGTATAGTTAGTGAGAATATGTACTATTGGACTGTGATTGGAAAACAAAGAGTAAAGCAACTCTAATGAACTATGGCAGGTAGTCACTGGAATATCTATTGGGATGGCATAGCTCACTGCCAGATAATAATCGGAGTTGCTATTTGGTGCACTCTCATTGACTGGCATAGTTTTGGAATATTTTGGATGGCCCACTGTTCGGGTGAGGTGCCTGCTCTGTAAAAGATGGTTGGAAAATCAAAAGAATAGTTATCTGGAAATATAAAAACTATGGAGATGGCACTGTTTGGAGGTAGCAACCGTCTGATGGTGGGTATAGGTTAGCTTGGACTAATGCTCCTTGTGCACTCGGACACTTTGATGAGGATAAAGAGACGACTCTATGGCTGGCATAGTTACTGGAATATCTTTGCTATGTCAGTGCGCATCCTCGAGTCGCTCGGGCGATGGTTAGGGAAAAGCACTCTATGGCTGGACAGATAGTTTAACAAGAGGACAATATCTTAGAGATAGGCACTGTTAATTGAAACATATGATCGCACTTATATGGCTGGCATAGTTACTGGAATATCTTTGGTTGGCACTTTTTGGGGTAGCACTCTATGGCTGGCATAGTTACTGGAATATCTTTGTTTGGTACTGTTTGGATGGGGTGGAGCACTCTCGTAATTATGGTTGGTATAGTTATGGGAATTAATCTAGATCCTTGTGTTGGCACTGTTCGGGGCCGATGTCTACTCTATGACTGGCATAGTTACTGCGCCCACAATATTTTGGATGCACTGAGTGTTTGGGGCAGCAGAAATGCTATGGTGGCATAGTGTATGGATAACTCGCGGAGTAGTGCACTGTTTGGTAGGAGCCACTCTATAGAGCTGGCTAGTACTGGAATATCTTTGCATGGCACTGTTCGGGGGAGCACTCTATGGCTGGCATAGTTACTGGAATATCTTTGGATGGCACTGTTCGGGGGAGCACTCTATGACTGGCATAGTTACTGGAATATCTTTGGATGGCACTGTTCAAAGGAGCACTCTATGGTCTAGGCATTTGTTACGGGACCATATCATAGTATGGATGGGCACTCGTTCGGGGGCACTTATGGATGGTATAGTTACTGAATATATTATGGATGGCACTGTTAAGGGGAGCATGTCTATCTGCGCCTGGCACTATGTAGATATGAAATAACTTTGGGCTTTCTTATGTTTGGCAGGTGAGCACTCTGAATGTACTCTGGCATAGAGTACTGGGAATAATGACTAGTTGGATGGCAATCTGGCGCGTCCGAGGGAGCGACTGTCCTATGGTTGGCAATAAGGCGTTACTGGAATAACTTTGGATGGCACTGTGATCTCGGAACAATGCTGGTCGCACATAGGCTGGCATAGTTACTAGGAATGTATCTTTGCCATAGGTCAATCTATTTTCGGGGTGAGCACTTAGATGGCATGGCATAGTTAATGGAGTTAGATTGCATGGCACTGGTTGGCGGAGCATAGCTATTGGCTGGCGCATGAGTTCAGTGGGGATTTTTCTTTGGACTGGCAATAGTAGTTTGGGGGGGGGAGGTGGAGATGGGAGCACTACTATGGCTGGCCATTGTTGTAACGGTAATTTAGCACTTTTGCATGGCACTGCTCGGGGGAGCACTCTATGGCTGGCATAGTTACTGGAATATCTTTGTTTGGTACTGTTTGGATGTGTAACGCAAAAGGCTACAAGTCTCTATGCTGCATAGTTACTGGAATAAACTTTGATGTTCGGGGGAGCCCACGTCTATGACTAGTCACAATAGTTCACTGCCGAATAGTTTTGGTGATGCACTGTTTGAGGGTTTCAGTCTGAGCACTCTATGGCTGGTCATAGTTATCTGGAAAGATTCTTTGGATGGCACTGTTTCTATGGGGAGCACTCTAATATGGCTGGGTTTAGGATTATGGAATATCTTTGGATTGCCACTAGTATCGGGAAGGAGCCAATCTAGATGGCTGTGGAATAGTTATGGATTATCCTTTGGATGGCTCATGTTGTTTGGCTGCGGAAAACATCTATGACTGGCAATAGGTTATCTGGAGAATACTTTGGGAGGGCACTGTACGCTTGAGGGAGAGCACTCTATGGCTGGCATAGTTACTGGGAATATCTCGTGGGATCGGCACCTGGTATGTGGTACGGGAGCACTCTATTGGCTGGGAATAATTACTGAGATTATACTTTTGGATTGCAGCCTGTCTCGGGGGAGCACTCTTATATTGATGGCTAGTTTTATGGAGTATTATTTGGATGGCACTGTTTGGAGGAGCACTCAATGGCTGGCGAGCCTTAATTTGCTGTTGGGAATATAGACTTTGCACAGCATCGGGCACCTTGGTTTTGGATGAAGCACCTTATGGGATGGCCATTCAAGTTGACTATAAAATACTTTGTGAGATGTGCAAATGTTCGTGGGGAGCACTCTGGTAAGTATGGCTGGCAATAGTTATACTGGAAGAATTATCGGAGATAAGCAAAGAATGTTAAGAGGTGGGCAATCTGACTGGCATAGTTACTGCAGGAATACTCTGTTGGATGGCACAGTAATCTCGGATAGGTGAGCAGGTCTATGCCTGGCATAGTTACTGGAAACTTGGCTTGTTTGGGGAGCAAACTCTGAATAGAATGAATGGCATAGTTACTGGAATATCTTTAGATGGCACTGTTTGGAGGAGCACTCTATGTCTGGCTATAATAGAAGTAAACTGGAAATATCTTTGGATGGCACTGTTCATGGAATAAGAAAGGGGAGCAGATGCCTCCTATCGTCTGGCGTAGTTACTGAGAATTTCTTTGTAAGATGGCACTGTTCGGGTGGGAGCTCACTCTATGGCTGGTACTTACTAGTTACTGGCATATCATTGGATGGCACTGTTCAGAGGAGCACTCTATGGCTGGCATCGTTACTGGAACATCTTTGGATGGCACTTTTTTGGAGGAGCACTCTATGGCTGGCAAGGTTACTGGAACATCTTTGGATGGCACTTGTTTGGAAGGAGCCACTCTATGGTCTGGTCCTATTGTTACTGGACATCATTTGGATGGTTACTGTGTTGGGGGAGCACTTCTATTGGCTGGCATGGTTACTGGAACATTATTGGATGGATACATGTTTAGGGGAGCACTCTGTGGCTGGCATAGTTACTGGAATATCTTTGGATGGCACTGTTCGGGAGAGCACTCTATGGCTGGCATAGCTACTGGAACATGTTTGGATGGCGATGTTTGGGGGAGCACTCTATGGCTGGCAAGGTTACTGGAACTATCTATTGGAATGGGCATTGTTTGGTAGTAGAGCACTCTTAAGTTGGCATAGTTACTGGAATATCTTTGGATGGCACTGTTCGGGGGAGTATTCTATGGCTGGCATAGTTACTGGACTATCTTTGCATGGCATTGTTCGGGGGAGCACTCTATGACTGGCATAGTTACTGGAATATCTTTGGATGGCACTGTTCGGTGGAGCACTCTATGGCTGGCATAGTTACTGGAATGTTATATTTGCTATAGGCACTGTTCAGAGGAGCACTCTATGGCTGGCATAGTTACTGAGAATATCTCTTTGGATGGCACATGTTCGGGTGGAACTCTAATGGCTTGGCATAGGTTGTCTGGAATATCTTGAGCATGCGGCACACAACTGGTCGGAGAGGCACAGAGCACTCGTCTACAATCGGACTGAGCAATGCGCTCGCAATGGTAAAATATCTGTTTGCATATGGACGGCAGACGCGCGTATGGCGGGGAAGCATCTCTTTTAGTTGCTTCTAAGGATAGTTACTGGAATAACTTTGGATAGCACTGGTTTGTCGGTGGGAGCATTCTATCTGGCATATGAAGGTTATGGTGAATATTATCTTTTTGGGACGCGCACTATGGTTCGGGTCTTAGCTGGTGTCGCAATCTATGCCTGCGCGATAGTTTACATGGATATAAATTTGGGCTGTGATATCGGGTGACTGAAGCACTCTGATGACTGGGCATATTTAACAGGGAAAAATAAAAATATCTTTGGATAGCACTGTTTGGGGTAGCACTCTATGGCTGGCATAGTTACTGGAATATCTTTGGATGGCACTGTTCGGGGGAGCACTCTATGACTGGCATAGTTACTGGATATGTCTCTATCGTCCATTTTCGCTATAGTGTGCCACGTCTCGTTTTACGGGAGCACTCTTAGGCCATGACATGTAGACCATAGTTACTGGAAATTCCTTTGGGAGTGGTCACCTATGGAGTTCGGACCACGATAAGTGCCATACTCTATGGTGTCATAGTTATGGGAATAGTGTCTAGTTAGATCGGCACTGTATTGGGGGGAGAATACTCTGATTGGGGCAACTCGGTAACTAAATTGACATCAAGGAAGTATCTTTGGTTGGCACTTGCTTGGAAGGGAGCAAATCTGATGACTGGACACTAGTTGCTGGAATAGTCTGTCTTGCTTGGCATCTGTGTAGGTACTGGGAGCACCTCTATGGCTGGTATAGTTACTGGAATATCTTTGGATGCCACTGTTTGGAGGAGCACTCTATGGCTGTCATAGTTACTATAATATCTTTGGATGGCACTGTTCGGGGGAGCACTCTATGGCATGGTTAACATAGCTGACATGGAAAAATCTTTCGGATGGCAATGGATTTGGGGGGAGGCACTCTATGGCTGGGCATAGTTTACTGATTATCTTGGATGGCTAACTGTTTGTTTAAGGTAGCCATCTGTAATTAGGTGCTAGGCAGAGTTACTGGAATATCATTGCATGGCACTGTTTGGGGGAGCACTCTATGGCTGGCATAGTTACTGGAATATCTTTGGATGGCACTGTTCGGGGGAACACTCTATGGCTGGCATAGTTACTGGAATATCTTATTTTGGGATTGGCACTGTTCGGGTGTGAAGACTCTATGGTCTGACGGCATAGTTACTGGAATATCTTTGGATGGCACTGTTCGGGGGAGCACTCTATGACTGGCATAGTTACTGGAATATCTTTGCATGGCACTGGTTGGGGAAGCACTCTTTAGCTGCTTTAGTTACTGGAATAAACTTTGTAGATAGCTGTTCGGTATGGGGAGCAAATAGCAATCTATGACCTGGCATAGTATTACTGAATAACTTTGGATTACAGACATGTTCGGCGGGAGCAATCTATGCCTTTTCGACCAGAGTTTTACTGGAAATAAACTTTGGATTAGCAATATTTCGGTATGATGAGAGCAATCTATGCCTGGCATAGTTACTGGAATAAAATTTTAGGATATCTAGTTTCGGTTGTTGATAGCGACTCCTACGATGTAGACTGGCATAGTATACTGGATATAATGTTCTGTATTGTGGATTGTCAACTGTTGTATGTAGATGGGGTTGTATGTGAGCACATCTGTGTATAGTGGCTTGTGGGTATTAGTTACTGGATATATACTTTGCGATGGCACTGTCTGTTCGGTAGGTGAGAAGCCATTCTAGGTAAACTGGCATCTAGTTACTGGAATATCTTATGTATTCGAATAAGGCATCAATGTTGTCTCAAGTGGGGGAAAGCCAAGCTAGAGCCTCCTCCAGCAAAATATCATGTCACTGGCTTAGTTACCGCGCGCGCAAAATTTCTTGGGTATGGCAACTGTTCGGATGGGAGCAAAGGCACTCTAGAATGGTCTAGGGATCAATCACACAGTTACTAGGAATATCTGTTTGGATGGCACTGAGAGTCTCCATCCGCTGGAAAAAACGTGGGAGCAATCTATGACTGGCATAGTTACTGGAATACTTCGTCGCGCTGGGTCACCCATCTGTTCGGGGGAGGCACCTCTATGTGGCATAGTTACTGGGAATATCTTTGGATGGCACTGTTTTTTGAGGAGCACGTTTGATTGCTATGGGCTGCATAGTTACTATAAATACTTGTTGTGTGGTATGGCACACACACTGTATCTTAGGGGTGGGAAGCATCTCTATCTGGCTTCGGCACGCTGCCTACTGGCAACTATTCTTTTGTACGGATGGCAATTAGATTTATTCGCCGGAAAGGAGCACTCTATGGCTGGATAATTACTGGAATATCTGTAGTTGGATAGGCAGTTTGGGGGGATCACTTATGGGCTGGCCAGATTTTACTAGGGGAATATCATTGCATGACGGCACTGTCATTCTTGTAATGATCGCCCGGGAGCTACCCTATGGCTGCTAGATAAATTTGCTTGTAATTATTCTTGGGATGGCACTGTTCAGGGGAGCAACGCACTCTATAGGTCTTGCCCAAGTCCAACGTTATGGAGATATGTCATTTGCATGTTTGAGCAAACTGTTTGGGCGAAGAGCACTGATCTATGGTAGCTGCGGAGTAATTGCTGTTTTACTTATACCTCTTGGTATGAGGCAACTGTTCACAAGCAATTTCGGGGCACTCCATTGTATGGCTGGCTCCATTAGTTACTGGAATATCTTTGCATGGCACTGTTTGGGGGAACACTCTATTGCTGGCATAGTTACTATAATATCTTTGATGCACTGTATTTGGGAGGGATTTCATTATCAGGGCAAGCACTCTTCCAGAGTGGCTCCCGGCCATAGTTACATATAAAAGTATCTTTTGGAAAGATGTTGTAACTAATTATTGGTGGGAGCACTCTCTGGCTGGCATAGTTACGATATCTTTGCATTGCACTGTTTAGAGGTAAGAGCTACTCTATAGAGTAGATGACGGCATAGTTAATGAAAAATTATCTTTGGATGGGATGTTCGGGGGAGAACTCTATGGGCTGGCTTGGCGATTCACTTGGAATATCTGTTGGATTGGCACTGTTCGGAGGAGCACTCTATGGCTAGGTATGAGTTACTGGATCATCTGATATTGGAATAAAGGTAACTATTGTTTGGAGGGAAGATAAGCAATCTAATGGCTGGCAAGGTTATGGAAACATCTAGTTGGGGGTGGCAACATGTTTAGGAGAGCCTGGTAGGCATAAAAAGGCGCAAGAGTAGAACTGAGAATATATTGAAAAAGAGACAGTTTGTGGATGGCATGTTCGGGGGAGCACTCTATGGCTGGCATTAGTACTGGAACATCTATTTGGCGCAGATTGGCGATGTGTTGGCAGGCGGAGCACTCTATATGGCTGGGCAAGGTTCACTGGAACATCCTTTGGATCGCGCTCACACTGTTGGATGGAGCACTCTAAGTCTGCGCACATGTTACCTGGACGCACGCAGATAAACTTTGGATGGCACTAGATACCGGGGGCGGCGAAGATATTCTTATGGGGAGGGAAAGTTCCTTAGAGAGACTAATCTTTGCCATGGCATTGTTCAGGTAAGTGGTTTATCGAGCACTCTATATTCGGCTGGAATAGTTACTGGAATATCTTGTGATAAAAGAAAGGCATAGTTCGGGAGTGAGAGATCTATGGCTGGGCAATAGTTTTGAATCTGTGAAAGTGTAGTATTTTTGTAACTAGTTCGGATAGGGTGTGCACTGTTGACTTGGCATGATAGTTACATGGAGATTATACTGATTGCATGAGAGGTACTATTTGGTGGAAAGCACTCTATTGCAATGGACATAGATCATGTACATGGTCACTATCCCCTAAATATGATGCGAGTGGCACTGTTCGGATGAGGTCGAGCATCGGTAATGTATCTAAGGCATGAGTGATATAATGGAATATATATTTGACATTGGCATATTACCTGTTTTCTGGGGTTGAGCACTGATAATTCAGAACTGGCCAATGTATACTATGGAGTAATCTTTGGTACTGGTTGAGCAACTGCAGGAGTGAAGCACTCTTAATAGCATTAAAAAATATGGCATTAGTTACTGGAAATTATCTTTGGATAGGCACTGTTTGGGGATTATGATTGAGCACTCATATTGGTTGACATAAGTTGACTGGTAATATCTATTAGAAATGGCTACTGCGTTTGCAGGGAGCACTCTATGCCTCTGGCATACGTTACTGGAATTATCATTGCATGGTCACATGCTTCATGGGTGAGCACTCTATGATGGCGATAGTTACTGGAATATCTTTGGATGGCGATGTAGTCGGAGCCCGCAGAGAACGGGAAGACGCGACTAATGAGCATGGTCTGGGTATAGTTATGGGGAACTATATAACTGTCGAGATCGGCAACTGTGGCTTCGGGCGTGTTATCAGTACTCTTATGACTGGCATAGTTATGGAAAAAGAATCTCTTGGATCTTTGCAACTGCATTGTTCGGGGATAGCATAGTCTGTTGTAATGGACTTGGCATTTGGTTTTTACGCAGGAATATTCTTTAAGATTGGCACATTGTTTGGTCAAGTCGGGCTTAGTTGGGTCGCTGTCTCTTATGCGCTAAGAGTCCATTATATCTTTACTGGAATTAGTCTTGTGGATGGCACTCTTATACGATGTCCCCTCAAGTACCTTACTTATTTATAAATGTTTAAGTCGGATACACCACATCGTTTTAATGCGAATTAAACAAGTTTCGGTATTGAATATCAGTGTATCTGAAGGTCCCATTTGCTGAATGACTGCCATACTGTAGTGGAGGAGAAAATCGAGGAGCACTTCTTATTGGTCTGGCATAAGAAGTTTTACTGGTGTGAATATTGTTTTGGATGGCACTGTTTGGTAACCAGGGGGAGCAATCTCTGTTACTGGCATAGTTATGGAATATCTTTGCAATGCCACTGTTCGGGCGGAAGGGTACGCTCCACTCTAACATGGCTCGCACTTTATGCGGGGTAGTATGAATATTCTTGAGCGATGGGCACTGTTTGGAGGGAGCACTCTATGGTGGCCCATATTTACTGGAATATCTTTGGATGGCACTGTTCGGGGAGCCTATAGGATAGGTGGCATAGTCTACTGGAACATCTTTGGATGGCAATGGTTATTAGGGGAGTAGGGATCACTCTATGATGCTGGATAAGTTACTGGAATATCTTGGCAGGGGCACTGTGTACTTGTATCTCACGGCAGCAAAATTAGCATGCTTCTGTAGGCTTGCAGTATGTTACCTGAAATAATCTTTGCATGGGCAATACACTAGTCAGTTGGGGTGGGTAGCATCTCTATCGACGGTACTGCAATTAAATTGCTATTTAATATCTTATGTGTTGGATGGCTCACCTGTTTCAGGGGAGCACTCTATGGCTGGCATAGTTACTGGAATATCTTTGCATGGCACTTTTCGGGGGAGCACTCTTAATTGGGGAGGACACGGCGAGGGGGGGGGGGGGGGGGGAGTTGATGACTATAATTGCTTTAATATCTTTAAGATGTGCACTGAATCAGAAGGGAGAGGCACTTAAGAGAGCTAAGGATAGTGTACCATACTGAAATAGTCTTTCGAGAATGTGGCTACATGTCAGTTGGGGGGAACACTCTTATGCTGGCATATGTGTATACAACATAAATATCTTTGCATTGGAATCACGTTGTTTTGGTGAGATGGGGCACTTATGGCGGGCAAGACCTTATCGTTTACTAATTTAATATGCTTTGGATGTGAACATTGAGCTTTGAATAGATTCGGAAGGATTCGCTGGGATGCACATGCACTCTAGGCTTGGCATTTAATAGTTACTGAAATTATCTTACTCGTATGGACGTTTCTGTAGTTTAGAGGAGCGTATCGTCCACTAAATTGGCTGGCATAGTTACTGGGAATATTCTTTGGATGGCACTGTTACGGAGGATGGTGCACACTCTATGCTGGGAATTTTGTAACTGGAATATGTCTTTGGATGGCACCTGGTATGCAGCCAAGAGATAAGCAACTGCTTATGCCTGAGCGCCATAGTCATTGCACTGTGGAATAACTTTGGTTCTCGGGTCCGGGTTCGGGAAGCAATATTAATGGGAAGTGGCAATAGTTACAAATTAGAATATCTTTGTGGTGCATGTTCGTCGGAGTGTCTGGCACACTTATGGTGACAAAGTTACTGGACTATCTTTGCATGGCATTGTTCGGGGGAGCACTCTATGGCTGGCATAGTTACTGGAATATCTTTGGATGGCTCTGTTCGGGGTTCGGCGGCATCTCTATGACTAGGTCATAGTTACTGAGGAAATCTATTGCTTGGCGAACTATTCGGAAATGGATTGGGCACTTCTTATTGTGCACTGGACAAGTTACTGGCTAGTATCTATGGATAGAAGCCTGAGTTCAGGAGGGCATCGCCGAGCATCTATGAATAATGAGGCATAGTTACTGGAATCATGCTTTGCTATACGGCACTTATGCCTCGAATTGGTTTGATGCCACTCTCAAGATGACTCTGGCGAGTTACTGGATAATCTTTGGGTGGCATTGTTTGGTAGGGAGAGCACTCTAATAATGGCTGGCATTGTTGCTGGAATATCTTTGAGAATCGGGCGACCGCGCTTCGGCTCCCCTAAATATCAAGGGAGAGCCTATCTATGGCTGGCATAGTTACTGGAATTACTCGTTTTGAGCTGATGGCACTGGTTCGAGAGGGAGCATCCTGGATGGTCTGGTCATTTTGTTACTGGGAATATCTTACATTGGATGGCACTGTTCGGGGTGTAAGTGCCAATATTCTATGGCTCGGGCATAGTTACTGGAATATCTTTGCATCGCACTGTTCGGGGGAGCACTCTATGGCTGGCATAGTTACTATAATATCTTGGGATGGCACTGTTCGGGGGAGCACTCTATGGTTGGCATAGTTACTGGAATATCTTTGGATGGCACTGTTTGTGGGAGCACTCTATGAGCAGGTATAGTTGTATGCTAAATATATCTTATTGGATTGCACTGTTTGGTAGGGAGACAGCTCCTATGGCTGGTATTAGTTACTGAATTTATCTTTGGAATAAGCACTGTTTGTGGAGGAGCACTTATCGACTGGCAAGGTATACTTGATGATATCTTTTTTTTGGCTGGCACTGTTTGGGGGAATCGATGAAGTCTAGTGTGTGTGTTATAGTCTATATTGTGATGTATATTTGGTGAGATGCTATAACCCCCGCCAGCCCCCCACACTCCACTTGTGTAAGCCCACCGCACTCCCCCCACCTCCCCACTCACGCACCCCCCCCCCCCCCTCGTAACATATATTTTTGTGTTGTTACTTTGTGTGTGTAACTTTGTGTGTGTTGTGTGTGTTGTTCGGTTTGATTTGTAGCATGTGTGTGATGTACTGGTGTGTGTGTTGTGTTTGTGTGTTATCTTTTTGTATGTGTGTGTGTGTCCTGTTCGGTTGTGTATGTGTGTGTTAGGCTAGTATGTGAGTGAGTGATGTGAGAATATCTTATGTGTGTGATTTTGGGGCGTGTGTGTTTTGTGTTCGGTTCTGGGAAGCCACTCTATGGCTGGGCATAGTTACTGGAATATTGTTTGGGGTTGGCGACTGTTTGGTTGCGGAACGGGGAGCACTCTCATGTTGATATAGTTACTGGAATATCTTTGGATGGCACTGTTTGGGGGAGCACTCTATGGCTGGTAATAGTTACTGGAATATCTTTGCATGGCACTGTTCGGAGGAGCACTCTAATGGCTGTTAATAGGTACTACGGAAATATGATGTTGGATTGGCAGTCTGTGCGCGGCGGGATACCACTCTTTCTCTTAATGGGACAAGGGCTGCTATTTGAGTAGTTACTGGAATTTTTCCTGGATGGCATTGTTCGGTAGACGGGGAGCACTCTAAATGGCTGGAATAGTTATGAATATGTCTAGATTGGTATGGCACTGTGGGTTTAGGGGGAGCAATCTTGATGCCCTGTGTAGAGACTGTTATGTTATGGAGAGGTATCTTTGGCTGTTCGGCGGGGATAGCACTCTAATTTCCCATGACGGCTAGTTGCACTAGAAATATCTAATTTTGCGCTCTGGCAGTCTGTTCGGGGGAGCAATCTATGCCTGGCATAGTTATGGAATAATCTTTGGATAGCACTGTTCGTTAACTTCGCTTCTGCGGGGGGAGCACTTATGGCTTCCGGTAGACAGTTGACATAGGAATATCTTTTGGATGGCATCTGTTTTTGGGGGTAGCTACTCTCCAGTGTCTGGCAGAAGAGATATATAGTGTTAAACTGTGTAATATCTTTGCTTTCGGCACTGTTCGGGAGGAGCAGTCTTCTATTGCTGGGATGATTATCATGTTTACTGGAATACTCTGTGGCGGTATTGTCACGCCACTGTTGTCGGTTCACGGTACCATCTGAATATGGCTGAGTATACGTATGTGCTGAATATCTTTGGATAGGCATTTGTTTCGGGGTCCAGGCACGTCTGCAGAAGCACTATCATGGTAGAGGCCATACGTTAGTGATATCTTTGGATGGCACTGTTCGGGGGAGCACTCTATGCCTGGCATAGTTACTGGAATAACTTTGGCTGTTCGGGGGAGCACTCTATGACTGGCATAGTTACTGGAATATCTTTGGATGGCACTGTTTGGGGGAGCACTCTATGGCTGGCATAGTTACTGGAATATCTTTGGATGGCACTGTTCGGGGGAGCACTCTATGGCTGGCATAGTTACTGGAAAATCTTTGTGAACGGCACTGTTCGGGAAACGTGGAGCACTCTATGGTGTGGCATATGTTACTGGGAAGATGTCCTTGTGATTAGGCGCTTTCCGGTAGGGAAGCGTGTCAGATATGGATCGACAGGTGATATAGTTACTGGAATAACTTTGGATGGCACTGTTCGGGAGAGCACTCTATGACTGGCATAGTTACTGGAATATCTTTGGATGGCACTTTCAGGGGAGCACTCTATAGTTGTCATAGTTACTGGAATAAACTTTTGGATTTGCACTGTTTTGGCGGGATGCAGATGCTTCAAGGGTCTTGGACTAGTTCTTATATAATCTCTCTTTGGACTAAGCACTGTTTGGAAGGGAGCAGCTGTCTTATAGTTGTATTAGTTAGTGCTTGGATATAACTTTTGGATGGGACAACGTGTTTGGGGGAGCGTACTCTATGATTGGATAGTTATTGGAAATATGTACTTTTGATGACAGGTGCCACTAGTTCGGGGATGAGGCACTCTTGTATTAGTTGTCATTTGCAGCTAAGTGGAATATCTTTGGATGGCACTGTTCGGGGGAGCACTCTATGGCTGGCATAGTTACTGGAATATCTTTGGATGGCACTGTTTGGGGGAGCACTCTATGGCTGGCATAGTTACTGGAATATCTTTGGATGGCACTGTTCGGGGGAGCACTCTATGGCTGGCATAGTTACTGGAATATCTTTGGATGGCACTGTTCGGGGGAGCACTCTGCAGGGACAGTTAATGGGGGCCCTCTCAGGCTGTCATCGGTATGGCAGCTGACATCCTGGTGTAATGTGAATTATAATGAGGTATATACTGCTCTATAGCCTTTATTAGGGAACTATAGCACGTGCCCTCCTTTTACAACCGCCAGGTAACACTCCAGGACAGGCGACCTCGGTTCTTTTATAGAGATAAAATTTCACATTTCAGTCACAGAGACAAAAATCAGCAAAAAGCTCTTTTCCCCAAAGGTTATGCATGAATGTACCTATAACCCTGACGTCCGCCCTCCATTCACGCCCCCCCCCCCCCCTTCACAATCTTTCAGTCACTAGGTACACAATTCATTTCCATTTGATAACATGGAGAGTCGTCTGATTGGCTAAAGTAAAACCAATTAACATAATTAGTTTAACCATTGTGAAACCAATCAAACATAATTAGTTTACATCAGTTTGGTGAAGACAATCTTTCCCTTGAAATGCAAACCGGTTACACAGTGATAAAGTTGATCTACAGTGATGTTTGCATTTCATTTAGGAAGGAAGTCTCACCTCTTGTGCCCTCATCCAAATCTAATGTTAATCTCTCAAAACTAAGTACACCCCTCGCATTTTTGTAAATATTGTATTATATCTTTTCATGGGACAACACCGAGGATCTAACACTTTGATACAATGTACAAGACTTGTATCACAGGGAAGAACTCACAGCATCAACGTCTATGGGGACAAAAGTGAGGACACCCTTAAGTGATACAATGTTAAGTAGTCAGTGACCGGCTTGTATCACAGGGAAGAACCCACAGCATCAATGTCTATGGGGACAAAAGTGAGGACACCCCTAAGTGATACAATGTAAAGTAGTCAGTGCCCGGCTTGTATCACAGGGAAGAACTCACAGCATCAATGTCTATGGGGACAAAAGTGAGGACACCCCTAAGTGACCGCAAAAGTGAGGACACCCTTAAGTGATACAATGTAAAGTAGTCAGTGCCCGGCATGTATCACAGGGAAGAACCCACAGCATCAATGTCTATGGGGACAAAAGTGAGGACACCCCTAAAAGAGCACAAAAGTGAGGACACCCCTAAGTGATACAATGTACAGTAGTCAGTGCCCGGCTTGTATCACAGGGAAGAACTCACAGCATCAATGTCTATGGGGACAAAAGTGAGGACACCCCTAAGTGACCGCAAAAGTGAGGACACCCCTAAGTGATACAATGTAAAGTAGTCAGTGCCCGGCTTGTATCACAGGGAAGAACTCACAGCATCAATGTCTATGGGGACAAAAGTGAGGACACCCCTAAGAGACAGCAAAAGTGAGGACACCCCTAAGTGAGGACACCCCTAAGTGATACAATGTAAAGTAGTCAGTGCCCGGCTTGTATCACAGGGGAAATTTGGTGCCCTCAAAATAACTCAACACAGACATCAATGTCTAAACCGCTGGCAACAAAAGTGAGTACACCCCTGAGTGACAACAAAAGTGAGTACACCCCTAAGTGACAACAAAAGTGAGAAGACCCCAAGTGAAAATGGCAAATTGTGCCCAATTTTCCATTTTTCCTCCATTGTGTCATGTGACTTGTTAGTGTTACAAGGTCTCAAGTGTGAATGGGGAGCAGGAGTGTTATATTTGGGGTTATCGCTCTCACACTTTCTCATACTGGTCACTGGAAGATAAACATGGCTCCTTATGGCAAAGAACTGTCTGAGGATCTGAAAAAAAAAGAATTGTTGCTCTACATAAAGATGGCCGAGGTTATAAGAAAAGGCCAACACCCTGACACTGAGCTGCCGCGCGGGGGCCTAGACCATACAGGGGTTTAACAAGACAGGTTCCACTGAGAACAGGCCGCACCACGGTCGACCAAAGAAGCTGAGTGCACGTGCTCAATGTTATATCCAGAGATGAGTGCTGCCAGCATTGCTGCAGAGGTTACAGGGGTGGGGAGGTCAGCCTGTCAGTGCTCAGACCATACAATGCACACTGCATCAAATAAATCTGCATGGCTGTCGTCCCAGAAGGAAGCCTCTTCTAAAGATGATGCACAAGAAAGCCCACAAACAATTTGCTGAAGACAAGCAGACTAAGGACATGGATTACTGGAACCACGTCCTGTGTCTGATGAGACCAAGAGAAACTTATTTGGTTCAGATGGTGTCAGGCGTGTGTGGTGGCAACCAGGTGAGGAGGACAAAGACAAGTGTGTCTGCCTACAGTCAAGCATAGTGGTGTGAGTGTCATGGTTTGGGGCAGTATGAGAGCTGCCGGCTGTGGGGAGCTACAGTTCATTGAGGGAACCATGAATGCCAACATGTACTGTGACATACTGAAGCAGAGTATGATCCCCTCTCTTCTGGGCCGCAGAGCAGTATCCAACATGATAACGACGCCAAACACCTCCAAGACCACCACTTCCTTGCTAAAGAGAATGAGGGTGAAGGTGCTGGACTGGCCAAGTGTCTCCAGACCTAAACCCTATGGAGCGTCTGTGGGGCCTCCTCAAACGGAAGGTGGAGGAGCGCAAGGTCTCTACCATCCACCAGCTCCGTGATGTCGTCATAGAGGAGGGAAGAGGATTCCAGTGGCTGCAACCTGTGAAGCTCTAGTGACCTCCAGGCCCAAGAGAGTTAAATAATGGCGGCCACACAACATACTGACACTATGGGCACAATCTGTCCATTGTCACTTAGGGGTGTCCTCACTTTTGTTGTCACTCAGGGGTGTCCTCACTTTTGCTGTCACTTAGGGGTGTCCTCACTTTTGCTGTCACTTAGGGGTGTCCTCACTTTTGTCCCCAGCGGTTAGACATTGATGTCTGTGTTGAGTTATTTTGAGGACACCCCATCCCCCTGTGATACAAGCCGGGCACTGACTACTTTACATTGTATCAGGGTCAGATCCTCAGTGTTGTCCCATGAAATTATAATACAATATATACAATAATGTGAGGGGTGTCCTGACTTCTGTGAGATACTGTATATAATGTGAGGGGTGTCCTGACTTCTGTGAGATACTGTATATAATGTGAGGGGTGTCCTGACTTCTGTGAGATACTGTATATAATGTGAGGGGTGTCCTGACTTCTGTGAGATGCTGTATATAATGTGAGGGGTGTCCTGACTTCTGGGAGATGCTGTATATAATGTGAGGGGTGTCCTGACTTCTGTGAGATACTGTATATAATGTGAGGGGTGTCCTGACTTCTGGGAGATGCTGTATATAATGTGAGGGGTGTCCTGACTTCTGTGAGATACTGTATATAATGTGAGGGGTGTCTGACTCCTGACTTTTGTGAGATGTTGTATATAATGTGAGGGGTGTCCTGACTTCTGTGAGATGCTGTATATAATGTGAGGGGTGTCCTGACTTCTGTGAGATACTGTATATAATGTGAGGGGTGTCCTGACTTCTGTGAGATGCTGTATATAATGTGAGGGGTGTACTGACTTTTGTGAGATGCTGTATATAATGTGAGGGGTGTACTGACTTTTGTGAGATGCTGTATATAATGTGAGGGGTGTACTGACTTTTGTGAGATGCTGTATATAATGTGAGGGGTGTCCTGACTTCTGTGAGATGCTGTATATAATGTGAGGGGTGTCCTGACTTCTGTGAGATGCTGTATATAATGTGAGGGGTGTCCTGACTTCTGTGAGATACTGTATATAATGTGAGGGGTGTCCTGACTTCTGTGAGATACTGTATATAATGTGAGGGGTGCACTGACTTTTGTGAGATGCTGTATATAATGTGAGGGGTGCACTGACTTTTGTGAGATGCTGTATATAATGTGAGGGGTGTACTGACTTCTGGGAGATGCTGTATATAATGTGAGGGGTGTACTGACTTCTGTGAGATTCTGTATATAATGTGAGGGGTGTCCTGACTTCTGTGAGATTCTGTATATAATGTGAGGGGTGTACTGACTTCTGGGAGATGCTGTATATAATGTGAGGGGTGCACTGACTTCTGTGATATTCTGTATATAATGTGAGGGGTGTCCTGACTTTTGTGAGATGCTGTATATAATGTGAGGGGTGCACTGACTTCTGTGAGATACTGTATATAATGTGAGGGGTGTACTGACTTCTGTGAGATGCTGTATATAATGTGAGGGGTGTCCTGACTTCTGGGAGATGCTGTATATAATGTGAGGGGTGTCCTGACTTCTGGGAGATGCTGTATATAATGTGAGGGGTGTCCTGACTTCTGTGAGATGCTGCATATAATGTGAGGGGTGTACTGACTTCTGGGAGATGCTGTATATAATGTGAGGGGTGTCCTGACTTCTGTGAGATGCTGCATATAATGTGAGGGTGTACTGACTTCTGGGAAATGCTGTATATAATATGAGGGGAGCACTGACTTATGGGAGATGCAGTATATAAAGTGAGGGGTGTACTGACTTTTATGAGATACTGTATATAATGTGAGGGGTGTACTGACTTTTGTGTGATGCTGTATATAATGTGAGGGGGGTCCTGATTTCTGGGTGAGACTGTATATAATGTGAGGGGTGTACTGACTTCTGGGAGATGCTGTATATAATGTGAGGGGTGTACTGACTTCTGTGAGATACTGTATATAATGTGAGGGGTGTCCTGACTTCTGTGAGATACTGTATATAATGTGAGGGGTGTCCTGACTTCTGGGAGATGCTGTATATAATGTGAGGGGTGTACTGACTTCTGTGAGATGCTGTATATAATGTGAGGGGTGTCCTGACTTCTGTGAGATACTGTATATAATGTGAGGGGTGTCCTGACTTCTGGGAGATGCTGTATATAATGTGAGGGGTGTACTGACTTCTGTGAGATGCTGTATATAATGTGAGGGGTGTCCTGACTTCTGTGAGATACTGTATATAATGTGAGGGGTGTCCTGACTTCTGGGAGATGCTGTATATAATGTGAGGGGTGTACTGACTTCTGTGAGATGCTGTATATAATGTGAGGGGTGTCCTGACTTCTGGGAGATGCTGTATATAATGTGAGGGGTGTCCTGACTTCTGGGAGATGCTGTATATAATGTGAGGGGTGTCCTGACTTCTGGGAGATGCTGTATATAATGTGAGGGGTGTACTGACTTCTGTGAGATGCTGTATATAATGTGAGGGGTGTCCTGACTTCTGTGAGATGCTGTATATAATGTGAGGGGTGTACTGACTTCTGTGAGATGCTGTATATAATGTGAGGGGTGTCCTGACTTCTGTGAGATGCTGTATATAATGTGAGGGGTGTCCTGACTTCTGTGAGATGCTGTATATAATGTGAGGGGTGTCCTGACTTCTGTGAGATGCTGTATATAATGTGAGGGGTGTCCTGACTTCTGGGTAACGCTGTATATAATGTGAGGGGTGCACTGACTTCTGGGTAACGCTGTATATAATGTGAGGGGTGTCCTGACTTCTGGGAGATGCTGTATATAATGTGAGGGGTGTCCTGACTTCTGTGAGATGCTGTACATTTATATATACACCTGGAGCACTTGTTATGGGGCCTGGTTTTGAGGATGGGGTTTATGTTATGTATTATATTGCTGCGCTGCAGAGTGGGTGTCAGGTATTATATAGTGTTATATGTGATAATGTTCTACATAGTCGCGCAGGTGCCGGTTGCCGTGCATGGTTATAGTCAGTTCTTATTTGTAACCTGTATAAGCACAAGAGGTACTGACCTATTCCCTATATATTACAATGATTAGTCACTCCGGCTGGGATTACTCCCTGGGGGGATGATGGGAGTCATTGAACCTTCTGCAGGAACAGTATGATTTGTTTCATTGCTTTAGTGAATATACTAAATGCACCTGCTATACGCTGTATCCAGTATACAAGGGATTGTTGTAGACAGAATGCCTCAGTGTGGAATCCACAACGTTTAACTCACGGAGGATTGTTTGGACTGCACACAACTGTGACAAACCCTCAGCTGTGAGAAGTATTATTAGATTCTGTTCTATTTTTTCAGGCTCTGGATTTATTGACAACAAGCAGAGACCTTGAAATGGTGTGGGAAGCACATTATACAGGTTGTAACTGGAGAGCCATTACTGTACACTTTTCTTCAATATATTACCATTGCAGAACAGTATACAAATGATCGCATCCCAGGTGGTCAAGTGCCCCAGGGGGACTGAAACTTCAAGTGCAAAAAAAAAAAAAAAAAAGTTTATACAAAGTTTAAAAAATAAATATTAAAAGTTAAAAACACCCCACTTTTATTAACCTTTTGTCTGAATAACTTGCTACATGGACAGATACTGTGCCAAGCAAAAGGGTAACAATGTTTTGAACTTGTGACTTCCCGGCTCCATATCTCACCATCCATCATTTTATAGACAATCCTCTTGGCTCATACATAACTTTGACCTGCAACTATTTAGCATCTGCTTAGTTCTGCAGATTCTTTCCTGTAACTGCATTGTTACTGTTTTGCTCCTGGACAATCTCTTCCTTTTTGTTACTACAAATTACAACATGTCCTCACATTCACTAATAGCTCAGTGTGTTAGGCTGATTCCCAAGCGAAAGGTCACTGGTTTGAATTTAGGAGCAGCCATGAAGTAGATTTCCCAAGAAGAGACAAGCGGCATCATATATCATTGATAGCGTCTCTGGGCCAAGAAAATTCCCAAACTGCATCATGTGAGGCCCTGACAGCGGGAAGAATATGGAATGAAGTCCGTCCAAAGCCAAGAGGTGACGTCCAGGGAAATATCAGAGCCAACAAGTCGCTGATCACAAGGTCGATCAGTTCTGATGCTAAGACACAGCAGTGGAGGCGGCTCGTAGGCTTCGTAAGAGTGAGGTCACAGATGTCCATGCAAGCACCGGGCGCATTACACAGGTCTGGAATGATGGCCCGAAAAAAGGGGAAGAAGCCGCGACTTCAATCTCCTCATAAGAAGCGTTGGCAAAGAGTTTACAGAAATGGATGGAAAATGGAAGAAACGGGAGCGAAGAGATGAAAGTCAATAGACCGGGCTCTGATGGGGGGAATGGGAAGAACCAAGAGAGTAGGGCGAGCGGGGCGAGAGATGACAGTCAATAGACCGGGCTCTGATGGGGGGAATGGGAAGAACCAAGGGAGAAGGAGCGAGAGATGAAAGTCAATAGACCGGGCTCTGATGGGGGGAATGGGAAGAACCAAGGGAGAAGGAGCGAACGGAGCGAGAGATGAAAGTCAATAGACCAGGCTCTGATGGGGGGAATGGGAAGAATCAAGGGAGAAGGGGCGAACGGAGCGAGAGATGAAAGTCAATAGACCGGGCTCTGATGGGGGGAATGGGAAGAACCAAGGGAGAAGGGGGGAACGGAGCGAGAGATGAAAGTCAATAGACCGGGCTCTGATGGGGGGGAATGGGAAGAACCAAGGGAGAAGGGGCGAGAGATGAAAGTCAATAGACCGGGCTCTGATGGGGGGAATGGGAAGAACCAAGGGAGAAGGAGCGAGAGATGAAAGTCAATAGACCGGGCTCTGATGGGGGGAATGGGAAGAACCAAGGGAGAAGGAGAGAACGGAGCGAGAGATGAAAGTCAATAGACCGGGCTCTGATGGGGGGAATGGGAAGAACCAAGGGAAAAGGGGCGAACGGAGCGAGAGATGGAAGTCAATAGACCGGGCTCTGATGGGGGGAATGGGAAGAATCAAGGGAGAAGGGGTGAAAAGAGCGAGAGATGAAAGTCAATAGACCGGGCTCTGATGGGAGGAATGGGAAGAACCAAGGGAGAAGGGGCGAACGGAGTGAGAGATGAAAGTCAATAGACCGGGCTCTGATGGGGGGAATGGGAAGAACCAAGGGAGAAGGGTGAACGGAGCGAGAGATGAAAGTCAATAGACCGGGCTCTGATGGGGGGAATGGGAAGAACCAAGGGAGAAGGGGCGAACGGGGCGAGAGATGAAAGTCAATAGACCGGGCTCTGATGGGGGGAATGGGAAGAACCAAGGGAGAAGGGGTGAACGGAGCGAGAGATGAAAGTCAATAGACCGGGCTCTGATGGGGGGAATGGGAAGAACCAAGGGAGAAGGGGCGAACAGGGCGAGAGATGAAAGTCAATAGACTGGGCTCTGATGGGGGGAATGGGAAGAACCAAGGAGAAGGGGTGAACGGAGTGAGAGATGAAAGTCAATAGACCAGGCTCTGATAAGGGGAATGGGAAGAACGGAGCTAGAGATGAAAGTCAATAGACCGGGCTCTGATGGGAGGAATGAAGGGAGAAGGAGCGAGCAGGGCGAGAGATGGAAGTCAATAGACCGGGCTCTGATGGGGGGAATGGGAAGAACCAAGGGAGAAGGGGCGAATGGAGCGAGAGATGAAGTCAATAGACTGGGCCCTGAGGGAGGGAATGGGAAGAATCAAGGGAGAAGGGCAAATGGAGCGAGAGATGGAGGCACTGTTAGGTTCAGTGGAGGAAGCCTGAGGATACGGGGAGGGGTCACAGCCACAGATGGTGGAGACTTGACCAGGATGGATGATGACCTCAATGCTGAGCTCAATGTAAGGGTCCTACAAGATGAGATACTTCATACACTCGAGGACTATGGGGATGAAGAGGACGACATAGTGTCCAGCAGGACAGCTTTGGGGTGAGGTCAAGACAAAGCTGTATTCATACCCAAGTCCAGTCTGCTCCAACATTGATAACGTATAAAAGAGACCGGGGATCAGATTGTGGACAAGACCTGCTTGAATCTGATCCAGAGCCCAGGAGGAATCAGGTAGAGCTGAAAGCCAAAGGGGATTCACCAAATACTAACAAAATAATACAAATTAGAACTTTAGGAGCAAAACAGTAACAATGCAGTTACAGAAAAGAATCTGCAGAACTGAACAGATGCTGAATACTTACAGGTCACATTTATGTATAAGATCTGTGAGAGGATTGTCTATAAAATTATGGGAGTCTCGTGTACAAAGCTGTAGTGGATGGGGAGATATGGAGTCTTGAAGTCACAAGGTCCGAACATTGTTACCCTTTTGCTTGTCACTGAATACTACAATCCACAATCCGCTCCCGGTGAATCTGACAGCCCTTTGCACCTGAGGACACTTTAGCTGCTGTAACCTGATGCGGACCTTATGTCTGGATATCTCGCCTCACGGGTAGATGTCCCTAAATCTGACGATCTGCTTCTGAGAAGAAAAAGTCAAGTGATTGTTTACAAAAAACCCAGAAACTTTATTCAGACAAATGAGAGTGACATTGGCACGTAGATCGCTGCCGCCTGGGAATCCTGGGAAACGTGCACGGCGGCAGCACGTGTGTGGGAAATATCGGATTGACCCACTGCCTGGAGAGGTCACAGTATCTGGCCCTGCAGACGCTTATCAGGCGCTGTGCATGTGAAGAACCTCTGGGACACCAGGGACGCCGCTCCGGCTGCGGTCAGCACCTCCTCTCCTGTGCAGGTCCAATCAGTTCTGCGCTCAGAGACGTCCGCACACCTGCCCAGGTGCTGAGTCACCTCCACCCGGCTGCTCCTGGAGCTGAAAGTAAAGGAAAGGTTATTTGCAGAACAAATCATCATCTATTTCCAGACTTTGGGAGATAAGATAATAAAATGTTCGGTGCCGGAGATTTCTGTGACTCTGCTATTAAAAGAGAAGGTGTAAAAAGGCGACAAAAGACCAATGGGCACCAGGGACTAGGGTGGAAACTACTGGGCACCGGGGACTGAGGTGGAAACTACTGGGCACCAGGGACTAGGGTGGAAACTACTGGGCACCAGGGACTGAGGTGGAAACTACTGGGCACCAGGGACTGAGGTGGAAACTAATGGGCACCAGGGACTAGGGTGGAAACTACTGGGCACCAGGGACTAGGGTGGAAACTACTGGGCACCAGGATAGGGTGGAAACTACTGGCAAGGGATGGGGTGGAAACTACTGGGCATCGGGGACTGAGGTGGAAACTACTGGGCATCGGAGACTGAGGTGGAAACTACTGGGCATCGGAGACTGAGGTGGAAACTACTGGGCATCGGGGACTGAGGTGGAAACTACTGGGCACCGGGACTGAGGTGGAAACTACTGGGCACCAGGGACTGAGGTGGAAGATACTGGGCATCGGAGACTGAGGTGGAAACTACTGGGCACCAGGGACTAGGGTGGAAACTACTGGGCACCAGGGACTGAGGTGGAACATACTGGGCAACGGAGACTGAGGTGGAAACTACTGGGCAACAGGGACTGAGGTGGAAACTACTGGGCAACGGGGACTGAGGTGGAAACTACTGGGCCACGGGACTGAGGGAAATATGGCACCGGGACTAAGGTGGAACTACTGGGCACCAGGGGACTGAGGTGGAAGTTACTGGGCATCGGAGACTGAGGTGGAAATACTTGGGCACAGGGACTAGGGTGGAAACTACTGGGCACCGGGGACTGGGGTGGAAACTACTGGGCATCGGGGACTGAGGTGGAAACTACTGGGCATCGGGGACTGAGGTGGAAACTACTGGGCATCGGAGACTGAGGTGGAAACTACTGGGCACCAGGGACTAGGGTGGAAACTACTGGGCACCAGGGACTGAGGTGGAAACTACTGGGCACCAGGGACTGAGGTGGAAGTTACTGGGCATCGGAGACTGAGGTGGAAACTACTGGGCACCAGGGACTAGGGTGGAAACTACTGGGCACCGGGGACTGACGTGGAAACTACTGGGCATCGGGGACTGATGTGGAAACTACTGGGCATCGGGGACTGAGGTGGAAACTACTGGGCATCGGGGACTGAGGTGGAAACTACTGGGCATCGGGGACTGAGGTGGAAACTACTGGGCATCGGGGACTAGGGTGGAAACTACTGGGCACCGGGGACTAGGGTGGAAACTACTGGGCACCGGAGACTGAGGTGAAAGCTACTGGGCACCGGAGACTGAGGTGGAAGCTACTGGGCACCGGGGACTGACGTGGAAACTACTGGGCATCGGGGACTGATGTGGAAACTACTGGGCACCAGGGACTGAGGTGGAAGTTACTGGGCACCAGGGACTGAGGTGGAAGCTACTGGGCACCGGAGACTGAGGTGGAAGCTACTGGGCATCGGGGACTGAGGTGGAAACTACTGGGCAACAGAGACTGAGGTGGAAGCTACTGGGCACCAGAGACTGAGGTGGAAGCTACTGGGCACCGGAGACTGAGGTGGAAGCTACTGGACACCGGGGGCTGAGGTGGAAGCTACTGGGCATCGGGGACTGAGGTGGAAACTACTGGGCACCGGAGACTGGGGTGGAAACTACTGGGCACCAGAGACTGAGGTGAAAGCTACTGGGCATCGGGGACTGAGGTAGAAGCTACTGGGCACCGGAGACTGAGGTGAAGCTACTGGGCACCGGAGACTGAGGTGGAAGCTACTGGGCATCGGGGACTAGGGTGGAAACTACTGGGCACCAGGGACTGAGGAGGAAACTACTGAACAGCAGTATCTGAGGTGGAAGCTACTGGGCACCAGGGACTGTGGTGGAAACTACTGGGCATCGGGGACTGAGGTGGAAACTACTGGGTGTCTGGGACTGAGGTGGAAACTACTGGGTGTCTGGGACTGAGGTGGAAACTACTGGGCATCGGGGACTGAGGTGGAAACTACTGGGCACCAGGGACTGAGGTGGAAACTAATGTGCAGCAGGGACTGAGGTGGATGCTACTGGGCACCAGGGACTGAGGTGGAAACTACTGGGCACCGGGGACTGGGGTGGAAACTACTGGGCAACAGGGACTGGGGTGGAAACTACTGTGCACCAGGGACTGAGGAGGAAGCTACTGGGCACCAGGGTCTGAGGTGGAAGCTACTGGGCACCAGGGTTTGAGGTGGAAGCTACTGGGCACCAGGGACTGAGGTGGAAGCTACTGGGCACCAGAGACTGAGGTGGAAGCTACTGGGCACCAGGGACTGAGGTGGAAGCTAATGGGCACCAGAGACTGAGGTGGAAGCTAATGGGCATCGGAGACTGAGGTGGAAGCTACTGGGCACCAGAGACTGAGGTGGAAGCTACTGGGCATTGGGGACTGAGGTGGAAACTACTGGGCACCAGGGACTAGGGTGGAAACTACTGGGCACCAGGGACTGAGGAGGAAACTACTGAACAGCAGGATCTGAGGTGGATACGAGTGGACACCAGGAACTGAGGTGGAAACTACTGGGCGTCGGGGACTGAGGTGGAAACTACTTGGCATCGGGGACTGAGGTGAAAACTACTGGGCACCAGGGACTGAGGTGGAAACTAATGGGCACCAGGGACTGAGGTGGAAGCTACTGGGCACCAGGGAATGAGGTGGAAGCTACTGGGCACCAGGGTCTGAGGTGGAAGCTACTGGGCACCGGAGACTGAGGTGGAAGCTACTGGGCATCGGGGACTGAGGTGGACACTACTGGGCACCAGGGACTGAGGTGGAAACTAATGGGCAGCGGGGACTGAGGTGGAAGCTACTGGGCACCAGGGACTGAGGTGGAAACTAATGGGCACCAGGGACTGTGGTGGAAGCTACTGGGCACCAGGGACTGTGGTGGAAGCTACTGGGCAACAGGGAATGAGGTGGAAGCTACTGGGCACCAGGGACTGAGGTGGAAGCTACTGGGCACCAAGGACTGAGGTGGAAGCTACTGGGCACCAGGGACTGAGGTGGAAGCTACTGGGCATCGGGGACTGAGGTGGAAACTACTGGGCATCAGGGACTGAGGTGGAAACTACTGGGCACCGGGGACTGAGGTGGGAACTACTGGGCTCCTGTGACTGTGGTGTAAACTACTGGGCACCGGAGACTGGGGTGGAAACTACTGGGCACCAGAGACTGAGGTGAAAGCTACTGGGCATCGGGGACTGAGGTGGAAACTACTGGGCACCAGGGACTGAGGTGGAAGCTACTGGGCACCAGGGACTGAGGTGGAGGCTACTGGGCACCAGGGACTGAGGTGGAAGCTACTGGGCACCAGGGACTGAGGTGGAAACTACTGGGCACCAGGGAATGAGGTGGAAGCTACTGGGCACCAGGGACTGAGGTGGAAGCTACTGGGCACCAGGGACTGAGGTGGAAACTACTGGACACCAGGGACTGAGGTGGAAACTACTGGACACCAGGGACTGAGGTGGAAACTACTGGACACCAGGGACTGAGGTGGAAACTACTGGACACCAGGGACTGAGGTGGACACTACTGGACACCAGGGACTGAGGTGGAAACTACTGGACACCAGGGACTGAGGTGGAAACTACTGGGCACCAGGGACTGAGGTGGAACCTACTGGTCACCAGGGACTGAGGTGGAATCTACTGGACACCAGGGACTGAGGTGGAAACTACTGGACACCAGGGACTGAGGTGGATACTATTGGACACCAGGGACTGGAGCACTAAACCACTGGGAGAGGGGGTAGTAACAGGGCATGTGCCTGAGCTGCTGGGTGTCGTACATACAGAGCTATACCTCTGATGTGGAGGAGATAACACTGGGCTCACAGTCTTAGGATTACAGTTGAAACCAGAAGTTTCCATGCACTATATAAAAAGCCCCATCTGCAGGTTTTTCTCGCTCTTTGACATGAAATCAGAATAGAAAACAATATTTGGTCTGCACATCCAGAAAACCTTTTTGAGAAAAATGAGCATAGGTGCGCGCTGGTGCGACAGTAGCATACAAACACAATCCGTTATCAGCAGCAGCAGCAGCGCACTATTAACACTAAAACACTATCAAAAGGCACATAGGAATTTTTGGAAAAGCATTTCTGCTACTTGAAATACATGATCATTTTTTTTAGGTTCTTAGTTTACAGTTTTGGATCAAAACTGCTTAAGCCCACCTCCCAATCAGCAATGGGACCTCAATACAGGTGGGAAAGGCACATAGGGATTTTTGGAAAAGCATTTCTGCTACTTAGAATACATGAGTTTTTTTTGAGGTTCTCCCTGAAATGTGGAGGTCTGGGCGGGCACAGAGAGAGATAACGTTAGAGTAGGTTCCCACTTGTATTGAGGTCCCCTTGCTAATTGGCAGGTGGGCTTAAAGGGGTTGTCTCGCTACAATGATTGGGTTTTAATTTAAAGATCTTTAAAAAACAAGCAGCTTTGCAATATATGTTCATTACAAATGTCCTACTGATTTTGAGCTAGCCCTGTTAGTATTACTACATCAGCTTCTCAAATCTCTATAGTAGCTGACCTGTTGATCCTTATCTTACTGGCTGTCAGGTCTGAATGACTCATCACCTTTGAAGACAGGTCAGAGCAGAGAGCCCCTCCGCACAGAATGCTTCTGTAGTGGAAGGAGGGGGAGGGAGGACTCTGGCGTCTGTGTCCATGCAGCCTGGATTAACCTGTGTGTCCTGCTTCCTCCTGCTCTCTACACAGATAGATGTGACAGCAGTGACCCTGTTGTTGCTATAATCATGATATGTCTTTGGAACTGTGACTATACTAATACTGTACAGATCAGGCATGTGAATACTTATGCTCTCCTGTATTAGTGAGACATCCTGAGTATAGTAACACTTCCTTGTTGTTGCTGGAGATGTGGAGACTTGTAAGCTAAGCAGGGGATATAGGAACACATGCTCCTCTGCTCTATTAGCATACACAGCAGCTTCACAGACCTCTCTACACTCCTGATCAGCCCTCTCCTGTAACAGACCTAGGCAGGCACACACAGGGTGAACTCTGAGAGCAAAACCCCCTCCCCCCACCCCCTGTATAGAAGTTACGTAGCTGCCTGTGTGCTGATGGGAGGGGCGGAGAGGGAGCAGAACAGACAGGACAAGCAGCACGCCCCCTCAGTTCAACTTACCAGGGACACTGACAGGCTGAAAGCTCGTAATGAGACAACTCCTTTAAGCAGTTTTGATCAGAAATGTGAACTAAGAACCTCAAAAATTTTTCAGGTATTTTAAGTAGCAGAAATGCTTTTCCAAAAATTCCTATCTGCCTTTTGATTGTTTTTTTTTACTGCTAGTAGTGCAATGCTGCTGATATTGGATTGTGTTTGTATGAAATCAGAACAAACCTTCCCCGTCTTAGGTCAATTAGGAACCAAAATTATTTCTATTTGCCAAATGCAGAATAATTAGAGAGAGAGAAGTTTTTAAGGCAATTTTATTACTTTCTGCAAAATCAAAAGTTTCCACATACTCGGATTACTCCGCCTTTAAACAATTTGGGACCGCCCATATGATGATGTCAGGTCTTTAGAAACTTCTGATTTATTGGCAACATCTGAGTTAATTAGAAACATCTGTGGATGTATTTTATTGCACACCAGAAACACACTGCTTCTGTGTGTAACATCATGGGAAAGTCTAAAGAAATCAGCCACGATATCAGGAAGAGAATTGTGGACTTGTACAAGTCTGGAACATCCTTGGGTGTAATTTCCAGATCCCTGAAAGAGCCTCGTTCATCTGTACAAATGATTATACACAAGTACAAACAATATGAGAATGTGAAGCCATCATACCGATCAGGAAGGAGACAGGTCCTGTGTCTCAGAGATTAACCTGCTTTGGTCCGACATGTGCAGATCAACCCAAGAACAAAAGCAAAAGACCTTGTGAAGATGCTGGCGGAAGCTGGTAAGATTGAGTCATTATCCACAGTGAAACGTGCACTGTATCAACATGGGCTGAAAGGCGGCTCTGCCAGGAAGAAGCCATTGCTCCAAAAGAAACATAGAAAAGCCAGATTCATGTTTGCAAATGCACAGGAACAAAGACCTACATTCCTGGAGACATGTCCTGTGGTCTGACGAAAATTGAACTGTTTGGCTATAATGACCATCGTTACGTTTGGAGGAAAAAGGAAGAAGCTCGAAAGCCAAAGACACCATCTCAACTGTGAAACACGGGGGCGGCAGCATCATGTTGTGGGGTTGTTTTGATGCAGGGGGGGAAGGGGTGCATTTTCCAAAATAGAGGGCCCACCCAGAGGAAAAAAGATTTTTGTAAATTTGGACCCAAAAAGTTGCCCCAAAAAGCCCTGAGTTTTAAAGGGCAAACCCACCAAATATTTAATTTGGAAAGGGAGGGGGATTTTCTAAAATTTTGGCATTAAAAAATTCCCCCCTCTCATTTTTTCTCCCATTTTGAAAATTTTAGAAAAAAATTTTTTTCCCTTAATTGCCCTTTAAAAAGGGGGGAAGGTTTTTTTCTGTTTTTCATGCCCAAAAGAGGGGAGGGAAATCGGGTTTTTAAACGGGGGAATTGTGGTGTGTTTATAATGAGTGTAAATAGATGAGACTGCAGCGTAATATAGAAAGTCCCTTAAAAACTGGAGGGCCCGGGGACAGAAATAAACCTTAGCACCCAATCCCCTTTGCTGTCCCCAGCTCTATCTCCCCGGGTTTAGATACGGGAAATCAGGGGTTGCCCACCCACTTATCTTCTATCAAATTATCAATTATTACTTTTTTCTATCTATTATCTTTTCTATCTATTTTTTCCAAATGTCATTTTTTCAAAACCCTATCCCCAAAATCTATCTATCTACCCCTATCTATCTATTTTTTAATTCTCAAAAATCTATCTATCCCCATATCAAATTTCTATTTTCTATCTATCTTTTCTTTACCTATTTACAATTTATCTATCTCATATCTATCTATCCTATCTATCTATTTTTCATCTATCTTTCCCATTTAATTCTAACCCCAAATTATTTTAATCTATCTATTTCTATCTACCCTTATTATCTATCTTCTATTATCTATCTATCTATCCCCATATCTTTCTTTTATTATCTATTTTTCTATTTACCCCTATCCCCATATTTATCTATTTTTTATCTTTTTTTATCTAAATTTATCCCTTTTCTATTTTCATTTTAAATTCCCTACCTTTTTCTATCTATCTATCATCTTATCTATTTCCTTTTATCTATCAAAATCAAATCTTATCTATTTTCCAATTACCCCTTTAAGGCTATTTTTTCCCATTTTTCCTATTTTTTATCTAAAAAATAGAAAAAAGGAAAGGGGGGCGCAAAAAATGGGTGAATTTTGTAGTTTTTAACTTTGGTAGCAGTACAGAAAGATTTTTAGGTGTGCCCCACCTTGTTTCTGTTTTTGGGTTTTGAATAGGGGCCCACAACTCTAAAATGGGTTCAATATGCTTTTCATCAAAGTTTGGGGGACACGGCAGCCGCAGTAAACCTTGTTTAAACATACCCCAAAAAAGTCGGGGATGGAAAATAGGGAAAACCCCAAAAACGTAAAAAAAAAGGGGCCCGGGGTTTTTTTCGGGGAAACGGAGGACAAAAGAACAAATCCGGGTTTTAGGGAAATTTTGTTAGGTTTATTTTTCAAAAATTTGAAAAGTCCCTTTTTTAAAAACTTTGCTTTTTTTAAAAACTTTAAACAATTTAAACCTAACACGTTTCATGCTGCAAACCAGCGCTTCTTCAGAGGTACGATAAAACAATAAAATTCAACAAGTTTTTTAAAGCGGACTTTTGATTACTTTAGGGGGAAAAACACGCTGCCCTTTAAAATGTTCAGCTAAAAGGCCCAGAGCCCCGGGTTTTTAAAAAAGGGTTTTTTTTAAAACAGGGCTTTAAGCTCGTCTTTTTTAAAGAAGTACACCAAAAAGTTTTTTGGTTTCCCGGGCCCCGGACACACGTTAGTTTAAAAATTTGTTTATGTTTTTAATGATGCGAAGTTTTAACAGAAATTACCCTTTTTTTTTAGAAAATTAACTTTAAAACACTTCCTTTTCCCCCAACTTTTGTTCTACTTTTCCTCCGTGAAACGAGTGCCGCGGGCGGTTTTTTCTACTTTGGCTTTTTATTTTTTTCTATTTTTATTTTCTTACCCTAATTTTATCTATCTTTAAACTATCCCTTATCTTCTTTTCTTTTAAATTCTATTTTATCTCATATCTATCTATCTTTTATCTTTTTTTATTTTCTACCCCTTTCTTTTTTCTTCTATCTTTTCTATTTTTTCTTTATCTATTTACCCATATCCCCTTTCCCATATTATCTACCCCTTTTCTATCTATTTTTCTATTCTATTATCTTTTTTCTTTTATCTATCTATCCCATATCTATTACCTTAATAATTTCTTTTCCTTTTTCTTTTTCTATCTATCTTTTTATACATTCTTTTTCTTTTTCTCTTTTACCCTATCTATTCTTTTTCTATTTATTATATTATTTATTTATTTATTACCCAAATATCTATTTATTTCCTTTTTAAAATTATCAAAATAAATTTTTATATATATTTTTTAAAAATATATATATATATATTTATAAAACTATTTTATAAAATATAAAATTTATATCCAATATTATCTATCTATTTTTTATTTTTCCCATATATTTTAGAATATTTTTATTTTTAATTATTTTTTTAATTTTTATTTTTTGTTTTTAATATATATTTTATATTATTTTATTTATAGAATATCATCTAATATTTTTCTACATTTGCTATTTTATTATTTTTCCATATTTTTTTCTATTAATATCTATTTCTATCAAACCTACCCTATAATATATACCCTTTTCCCAAATATCTATCTATTATCTATTATTCCCTTTATCTTTTCTATCTATCCTTTAATCTATCTTTTTTACATATCTTTCTATCTATTTTTCATTATTATTTATTTTTAAAAAGGCGCCTTTTGATTCCAGGGCGCTGTACATCGGGGGGGGTTACTACAAAACATAAGTAAAACCCGAGTCCCGTGAAAAGGGATAATGAAAATTTGGGCAAAAAACAGAGGGAGGGGAGGACCCTCCCGGGGGGGGCCTTAAAAATTTAAAAAAGGAAAGGGGGAAAAGGGGGACAGGAGGTGGGGGGGAAAGACTTTGTTTGTGGAGGAAAATTGTGAAAAGGGTTAGGGGAAGGTTATAGGCAACCCTGAAGAGATGGGTTTTCGGGGTTGCTTTTGAAGCTGGTAAAAGGGTGGGGAGAGTCTGTTTGTTTTTGGGGCAGTGATTTCCCCGGGAGTGTGGGTGAAGCCGGGAAAAGTTTTGGAGAACGGGTTGGGTGTAAAGGGAAGCGGGATAAGGGGAGAGCAGAGGAGAAGGCCCTGGGGAGGACGGGAAAAGTGGGTGAGGGGAGATATTTGGGAAATTATTAGGGCAGAGATGTATGGAGGGGAGGGGTCATGGGAGCCTTGTGGTCGGGGTTAGTAGCTTGAAAGAATTCGCTGGGCAATGGGAAGCCAGGGAAGGGGAAATTGGGAAAGGGGGGGAGGGGGAAAGGGGGGAGTAGTGAGGGGAGTAAGGGGGGAATAAAGACGGGGCAGCAGAGTTGAGGATGGTTTGGGAAAGGGGAGCGGGGGTGTGCTAGATGGGAGGGCCAAAAGGAAGGGTTTTGGGAAGTAGTTTTGGGGGGAGATGACAAGGGCATGGCCACCAATTTTTGTGGTTTGTATATTTGGGGGGGTTTGAGCGGTCGAGAGGGGTTTTTCGGGTGGAGGGGGGCCGGGCAGGGGGTGAGGGTTTGGATGGGGGGTTTAAAAAGATTAAAGCAGAGTCTAGGATTCCCCCAAGCCCAAGGGCCCTTGGGGGGACGGTGAAAGTGTAGAGCCGTTGTTTTAAATAGAGAGATCGGGGCAGGGGAAAGAGTTGGTTGGTTTGGGAAAGAAATGATGAGCGGGGGGGGTTTTCCCCCTGGAAACATTTTAAGTTTTAAAAGGAAAAGGGGGAATAAAAGGGGAAGAAGGAGGAAATGGGGGAAAAAGGGGGCCCCAGTTAAAAAAGGGACCGGGGGGGAGAGTGGGGGGAAGAGGGAGGGTGGGGGCCGAGGAGTAAAAAGGGGGGGGATTGGGGGAAGGGGGGTTGGGGGGGGGGCCTTCGGGGGGGGGGTAAGAAGGGGGTTATAATCGGGGAACAGGTTGGGGGGGTAAGGGAAAAAGGGCAGAGGAAGGCTAGAGGGGAAGAAGGTAAGGAGGGATAAGGGGAAGAAGAAAAGGGGGGCCCGGGAGGACCTTGGGGGAAACCCAAAGAAGGCAGAGGGGGCCGGGAGGAGGGGGTTTTGGGAAAAGGCAAAAGGATTGGGGGGACACGGGGAAAAGGGGGGTTTCCAGTGGGAGGGAACGAGGGAAGACCCCAGGAAAGGGTCCGGGAAAGGGGAAAAGCCCGGGGGAAGGAAAAGGAAGGGGGGAAACCCCCGGAGGGGAGAAGGTAAAAGGGGAAAGGCAGAGGACGGGTTTCCAGAGGAGGAGCACAGAGTAATGGGAGAAAAGGGGACAGGAAAAGGGGAAAAAGGTTTAATAAGGGAAACGGAGGGGGGGCACAGAGTAATGGAGAAGGCAGAAAACAGGTCAAAGGAGGGGGAGCACAGAGTAAGGGGAAAAGGGGGCCAAGGGGGGCACAGGTTAGGGAGGGGGAAAGGCCAAAGCAGGGGGGTAGATGGGGGAAGGCGGGAGGGAAGGTCTAAGAGGAGGGCACAGAGAAATTTGGAGGGGAAGGCTTTGGGGGGACAGGTAAAAAGAGCGGGAGCACAGGGTAATGGAAAAGGGGCCAGGGACAGGTCAAGAGGAGGAGCACAGGTTATTGGGGGAAGGAAGGGGAGGACAGGTCAAAGGGAGAAGCAAAAGATTTAATGGAAAAAGGGGCAGAGGACAGGTAAGAGGAGGGAAACAGAGAAAATGGGAAAGGCGGGAAGGAAAAGGTTTTTAAAAAAGGAAAAGCACAGATTTAATGGGAGGAGAAGGACAGGTCAAGAGGGGGAAGAAACAGAGTAAGGGAGAAGAGAGGGACGGGTCTAAGAGGAGGGCACAGAGAAATTTGGAAAAACAGAGGCCCGGGATTAAAAAGGAAAAGCCCCGGAGTAATGGAGAAGGCAGAGGACGGGGTTCTAAGAGGAGGAGCAAAAGATTTAATGGGGGAAGGCAGGGACAGGTCAAAGAGGAGGAGCACAGAGTAAGGGGCGGGAAGGTTTTAAAGGGGGGTTAAAAAGGGGAAAAGGGGACGGTTTAAAGGGGGGCCCGGGAAAAGGGGGAAGGGGGATTCTAAAAGGGACCCAATTGGGAAACAAACTTTTTAAAACCCAAAAATTTAAACCAACATCTAAAAAGGGCAATAATATAAAAATTTAAAAACCAAAGTAAAAACCCAAAATCTGGGAACAAAATTCCTTTCTACCAAAACCAATTACTACTTTCTTACTATTCATTTACTTTGGGGGTTTATTTTCCCAATTATCTATCTATTTTATCCCTTTATCTACCCCTTTTCCCCCAATATCTAATCTATCTATATCTATTATCTATCCCATATATATATTATTTTAAAATTATTAAAAATATATATATTTATATTTTTTTTAATTTTAAAAATAATATATATAAAATCCCCGTTTTATTTTTATTTTTATCCCATATCTTTTATAATTATCTATCTATTCCCCAATATCTATTTTTCCCATTTTATCTATCTATCTACCCCCATTTTTTCTATCTATTTTTTATCCTATTTTTTATTATTATCTATGTATCAAATCTATTATTTTACAATTCTATCTATCTATTCATATCAGGTTCCCCTTTTCCCCAAAATGAAAATTTTCCCAAAGGATGAAATCTGTGCAAAATGGAACAAACAGGGGTTTTTGAAATGGGCCCAGGTTGGATTTCGGGGGCCCGGTGTGCGGGCCAAAGGCAGGAGGGTCAAGGGGAAAATAACCAGACCCTTTAAATTTGGGGTTTACTGTGTTTTTATTTAAATTGTTTAGACACCAGGGATCACATTTCCCACCCACAAAAGGGCCCAAGAAAGCAGTTAAACCTTTTTCTCTTTTCCACCCCTGGGGCCCAAACCAGGGCTGTCCACGTTTCCATTTTGCCCTTAAAAACCCGGCCCTTGGCCCCCAACAACACTGGAAGCCCCCACGGGAGGGGAAATGACAGCGGAAACCCCAAGGGGTTGCTTTGGGGCCCTTCTTTATCACTCCCTAGTGAATGGAGCGCGGGGGCAAAATTTCCTTTGGGTTAACCCCCCCAAAACCCAGTCTAGAGAGCAATGAAATTTTTAATGCCCCCTCTATAGGTCACCCATGGCATTGCCCCCCGGAAAAAAAAGGGGACATTTGGGCCCCCATAGTGGAAAAACAGGGGAAAACCCCCCTTATTGTACTAGGAAAAGTCAAACCAAAATGTAGACAGAGGTGTAACTATAGGGGTCCCAAGGTACCCCGTCGCTCCAAGACCCCTGAGTCTGTGGGGCCCCAAAAACCCCTTTTGCCCACAGCATTGTCCAGGGACTTTGTAACCGAGGGGCCCCATTTCAATATTTGCACTGGGGCCCAGTGACGCCTCTGAATGGAGACCACATACAGGATCCTATATATAAATACAGTCAGGCGTATCTGAGGGGACCACCCTCTTAGACCCCATTTTCATCCCAATTTTGGGTGTTGTTCATCTCAAAGAGGTTTCACTTTATGAACATTCTGTTACAATGTAATTCTTTGTAAATTTTGTATCTTTGAGAAACTGCTACTTCCAGATCTCTTCATATCCCTGGGGGTCAGGAGGAGGGGCTGGGTCTATTTTCGGCAGGTTATCGTACACCCCGGGAGACGCTTCCTCTTAGGGCCCGCACCTGGGGCCCTCTGTACCAGGGGCCGTATTCACCATTTGTAGTTTTAAAAAACTTTGTAAAAAGGGCTGGAAATTTGGGGGAAACCCCCCAACAGACGGGGGCTCCTGGACCCAAAACATGCGCCCGACGCCTTTTTCCTTTTTTGGGGAATGAAAAGCGGCCACCAATAGGAAATGAATAATACCGCATATAGGGGGCCTAAATTCAGGGGTCTTAAAAAGTGGGGCCCTCCCAGCTTTTGGGAAACTAAAAATCCCAAAAATCCCATTTTTTTATTTCTTTCACAGTGGGCTGATGGGGGTTGGTTTTTCCAAACCCCGGAGGGCCGCGGTTTAAGCGCCCCATGGCCTAAATAATACCACTACGCAGTGCTCACCTGAATTATACTAGTATACAATTACCACTGAGTACTGTCATGTACAGCATGAATCATGCACGGCCCAATTAATGTTGCCACAAAACCTAACTTCTACTATTATACAAGTCCCACTTAATACTGTCATATAATACCACACAATACTGTCATGTGCTGCTATAGAGTGCCTAAATAATACACCACCGGGCCCCAAAACGAATATTTAGCAAACACTTAAATTTATGCTGCCATAAAATTTCCCCACTGTATACGGTTTTTTATAGTGTCAAATACCGGGTGCCCACATAATCCCGGGCCTTTATTTTTGCAAGAACCTAAATTATTTTCTCCCCTTACATTTCACATTTAAATACTATTAACATACAGTGACAGTCCCTTAAAAAAATACCATTTACCTGCTTTTTCGTCCCTTTAAAAAAATACCAGCACAGGGGCCCAAAAAACACACCCATGTTTTGCAAAAACTTAAGTTGCACTACCCTAAAATTTCCCCATTTAAAATACCTTTAAATAGTGCCTACAAAATTAGAATGCAAGCACCCAATAATTTTCGCCATATCTATCCAAAAAAAAATAAATGAAAATTTCCCATACACCCTTACTTAGTGCTATCACAGAGTGCCTAAATAATAACAGCATGCAGGGCCCACATAATATGGCCATATAGTGGCAAAAAAAAAAGGGGAAATTGACACTACCATCCCAATTCCCCCATAATACTTTTAATATAGTCCCAACAAAATACTGTCCTGTCCCCAAATTTTTGGGTCCCTAAAAAATTAAAAATTGTTTCTAGGTGCTGTTTAATCCCATACTTTGCCAAAGGAAATTTCCCGAACTATCACCCTGTTTTACGGGTCATATTTTTGCCCCCAAAATCCCTGTAATGTGGCCTATATAGCCCCTAATTATAAAATGTTTTAAAAGGGGCCCTAGACAAAAACCACCAGGGTTGCCCAGGGTTAATATAAACCTTATATTGTTAAAAAAATACATCACCTAGCAAAAGTTTAAAACAAATTTTGTCATATAGTTCCTAAGAAATACCATAAACACTGCTTTTAAAGTGCCCTTTTAACAATATCCCCGGTTTCCCTTTAGGAAATATCGCCCTAGGCCCCGTGATGCTGTAAAGATGGGTGCAACAAAATTACTGTCATGTGCCTTATAATACCAAAAAAAATACCATATACATTTGCCAAAAAAATACCCCCCAAAGTGCCCCATGTAATATCCCCCACATGTTCCCCAAAAGGGCCGTAATGTTTTATACCCATACAATTTCCTGTAATACGGGTCATATTAGGGGCCACAAAATACTGTCATGTGCCATATAGTCCCTAAATAATACCATATACACTGTTCTAGAGTGCCTAGACAATACCACCACAGTGCCCACGTAATATCGCCATATGTTACCAAAAAAAAATGAAATGACACTACCATACAATAACCCCATAATACTGCCATATAGTGCCGCAAAATACTGTCTGTGCCATATAGTTTGTAAATAATGCCGCCATCAGCACGGCAGCGCCCAATACCCTGTGTATTCAGAACGGCTCAGCGGGTGCCCCTCACTACCCCGAGGCTGCAGACCCTACATGGCGTCAGAGTTATCGGCGGGTCCATCACTCTCATGGTTCCACCTTCAGGATATTGTCTTGAGGCTCCCCCTGGTGATCGTGTGGGTCATGTTATGGTCATTTCCGGCAGGGGAGAAGCTATAGGGGGTGCAGGGGTCGCTACCGGGCCCAAGAGCCTGAGGGGGCGCAGAGGACCCTCAGTCACACACGACTACACCAGTATCATCAGGGGCTCCTGGCAGACATTGGCCCCAGAGTGTTATGGCGGCGCCCCGTTCATGCCCGCCGCCCTGAGAGCCTGAGATTTCCTTACACAGAGGATGCAGCAGGAAGGCACTTCTGAATAATTCATATATTTCATGTATGAAAACTGTCAGACAGGAAGACTGTGTTACCCATAGCAACCAATCACGGCCCATAGCAACCAATAACAGCCCATAGCAACCAATCACAGCTCAGAGCAAACCAATCAGAGTCCATAGCAACCAGAGCTCATAGCAACCAATCAGAGCCCATAGCGACCAATCAGAGCCCATAGCAGCCAATCAGAGCTCACAGCAACCAATCAGGGCCCATAGCAACCAATAAGAACCCATAGCAACCAATATGAGCCCATAGCAACCAATCAGAGCCCATAACAACCAATCACAGCTCATAGCAACCAGAGACCATAGCAACCAACCAGAGCTCATAGAAACTAAACAGAGCCCATAGCAACCAATCAGAGCCCATAGCAACCAAACATTTTCCAAGTACAGGGGGATCTCCTGGTACAGCGCTGTGTTCTCAGTTCTATTGTATGGGAGTTCCCAGTTCCAGAGAGTGATGGGAACTCCCTTAGAACAGAATAGAGAGTCGAGCAATGGAAGCTGAAATTTTCAGGGGCCCATTCCCGAGATGTGTGTGGGCCCCAGAGATGGAATCTGCACCTCTCAGACTTTAATGACATGTCCTATTTCTATACCATCAAAGTCTATGGTGGAGCCTCCAGTAATGGAAGTCACGGAAGTTTTTCCGCAGCATGACCCCCAGGATGAATATCATATTTGGGACACCCCCTTTAGGCTTTTCCTTGGCAGCTTTGGGAAGTATATGGAGTCCTGCACAATGTCCACGCTCCGCTCTCCGTATACTGCGCCGCAATAAATTGTTGGAAAAAGGTGGCGGTGTTATTACAAGCGGCCGGAACGGGCGATGTGAGGAAGTCCTGCCACCAGTAATGGACGCTCCTGGTTACTCAGCCTTCAATTAGCAGCTTAGGCCTGAAGCTCTGCTGTAAACAGGATTAGCCAAGTTTAGGCTACGGAAAAGCTAAAAAGCCTCAGAGGTTTCCTGGAACCTATTTTATGAGTCGCGTGTGACCGCAGGCGAGATAGCGGAAAATCCACCAGAGAGCGTCGTCATAAATCATCAACCGCTCTCATGACGTAGGGAGCGCAGATAAATGACAGAGAGGTGGCAGAGCGGTGGGGCCCGGGCTGGGGAACACCCCGGAGGGCTCATGAGCATGGCCGACTGCGGAGAAAGAGAGGGTGAGGGCAAAGTGCAGTGTGCATGAGAGCTGTGGGGTGGCCCCAAGAATCAACTCCACCGGTGGACCCAAGAATCATCTCCACGGGTGGGTCCAAGAAACATCTCCACTGGTGGGCCCCAAGAATCATCTCCACTGGTGGGCCCCAAGAATCATCTCCACTGGTGGGCCCCAAGAATCAGCTCCACTGGTGGCCCCAATGATCAGCTCCACTGGCATTCCCAAGAATCATCTCCACTGGTGGCCCCAATGATCAGCTCCACTGGCATTCCCAAGAATCATCTCCACTGGTGGCCCCAAGAATCATCTCCATTGGTGGCCCCAAGAATCAGCTCTACTGGTGGGCCCCAAGAATCATCTCCACTAGTGGGCCCCAAGAATCATCTCCACTGGTGTTGCCAAGAATCAGCTCCACTGGTGGCTCCAAGAATCAGCTCCACTGGTGGCCCCAATGATCAGCTCCACTGGTGTCACCAAGAATCACCCCCACTGGTGGCCCCAAAGATCATCTCCACTGGTGGGCCCCAAGAATCATCTCCACTGGTGGCCCCAAGAATCAACTCCACTGGTGGCCGCAAGAATTAACTCCACTGGTGGGCCCCAAGAATCAACTCCACTGGTGGGTCCCAAGAATCAGCACCACTGGTGGCCCCAAGAATCAGCTCCACTGGTGGTCCCAATAATCAGCTCCACTGGTGGCCCCAAGAATTAACTCCACTGGTGGGCCCCAAGAATCAACTCCACTGGTGGGTCCCAAGAATCAGCACCACTGGTGGCTCCAAGAATCACCTTCACTGGTGGCCCCAAGAATCAACTCCACTTCTGGGTCCCAAGAATCAGCTCCACTGGTGGCTCCAAGAATCATCTCCACTGGTGGGTCCCAAGAATCATCTCCACTAATGGGCCCCAAGAATCATCTCCACTGGAGCCCCCAAGAATCATCTCCACTGGTGTTCTCAAGAATCATCTCCACTGGTGGCTCCAAGAATCAGCTCCACTGGTAGCCCCAAGAATCAGCTCCACTGGTGGCTCAAGAATCATCTCCACTGGTGGCCCCAAGAATCAACTCCACTGGTGGGTCCAAGAATCAACTCCACTGGTGGGTCCAAGAATCAACCCCACTAGTGGGCCACAAGAATCATCTCCACTGGTAGGTCCCAAGAATCTACTCCACTGGTGAGCCCAAAGTATAAACTCCACTGGTGGGTCCAAGAATCAAATTTACTGTTGGCCCCAAGAATTATCTCCACTGTTGGCTCCAAGAATCATCTCCACTGTTGGCTCCAAGAATCAACTCCACTGGTGGCCCCAAGAATCAACTCCACTGGTGGCCACAAGAATCAACTCCACTGGTGGCCCCAAGAATCATCTCCACTGTTGAACCCAAGAATCATCTCCACTGGTGGCCCCAAGAATCATTTCCACTGGTGGCCCCAAGAATCATCTCCACTGGTGGCCCCAAGAATCAGCTCCACTGGTGGGTCCCAAGAATTAACTCCACTGGTGGGCCCCAAGAATCAACTCCCTTGGGGGCCCCAAGAATCATTTCCACTGGTGGCCCCAAGAATCAACTCTACTGGTGGGTCCCATGAGCTGTAGTAGAGCCCCCTTTATACTCTTCATTTATTATTATTTCCCCCCCGGACTTTATTTATTTTCATATTCCTCATAAACTATTCGGCTCTATCTGTTTCTGGGAAAGCTGGGTGACAGGCGATACAGAGGTTTAGCAGGCAACTTGGGCAGATCCTCAGATGCTGTGACCACCAGCCAGGATGTCAGTAGACCTGTGCCCCAACAACAGAGGGAGCAGCAGAGCTGAGGATCTGGACCTCACCGAGCCGAGGCGGCGCAGGAGGGCAGAGGAAAAGTTATATACACCATGAATGTAATCTGCTCTCCGGCCATCAGATGGAGGTATCACACAGAAAAAGGCGAAAATACAATGATTGAAAGGGTAAAAAGCAAAAAGTGAATGAAAAGTCAGAAAGATTGGATCTAAGCATGAAAATATTTTCCTATGACATTTAGAAATCCTCCTATGGGGGATCTGTGGATGATGCACTGTTATGGGGATCTGTGGAGGATGCACTGTTATGGGGGATCTGTGGATGATGCACTGTTATGGGGGATCTGTGGGTGATGCACTGTTATGGGGATCTGTGGGTGATGCACTGTTATGGGGGATCTGTGGAGGATGCACTGTTATGGGGGATCTGTGGGTGATGCACTGTTATGGGGGATCTGTGGAGGATGCACTGTTATGGGGGATCTGTGGGTGATGCACTGTTATGGGGGATCTGTGGGTGATGCACTGTTATGGGGATCTGTGGATGATGCACTGTTATGGGGGATCTGTGGGTGATGCACTGTTATGGGGGATCTGTGGGTGATGCTCTGTTATGGGGGATCTGTGGGTGATGCACTGTTATGGGGGATCTGTGGATGATGCACTGTTATGGGGGATCTGTGGGATCTCTTTATGGGGGTCTGTGGGTGATGCACTGTTATGGGGGTCTGGGTGATGCCTGTTTATGGGGGG
>JAODAL010035154.1:0-43291 GCA_025379985.1 Phyllomedusa bahiana | reverse complement strand
AAAAAATTTGGAAGTTTATTAGCCCATTGGTGTTTCACATAAAATTAAAAGCAAAGTGGAGGTGAAATTTAAAAATTTTCATTTTTTTTTGCAGTTTTTAATTTCCCCCATTATTCACAAGAACCGGAAGATGGATCAGGGAAATCAACTTAATATTGTTCCCCCCCAGATTCTCTGTTTTCAGAGTACCCAATGTCCCCCTGGTGCGCTATTTGGCTAACCACAACCCCCAGAATGGGGTGCCCCTACCGGACTTGGGCTATTTTCTTTTACAATTTTTTTTAGGCGCCATTTCGGGTTTTGCGGACACCCTCGGGCTAAAACTTAATAAACCCCCCTAAAAAAAACTTTTGGGAGACTACACCCCTTAAGAAATATACCCGGGGGTTTTGTAGTGAGAAATTTAACCCCCCACAGGGTTTAAAAAAAATTTAGTGTTAGGGGGGAAAAAAGAAATTTTTTTTTTTTCCAAAACAATCTGCAATTTTAGCTGAAAAGATAAATTTTTTACAAGGAATCTGAAAAAAAAAAAAGCCAAATATTGAAAACAATTTCTTCCATTTTTTGGAATCCCCACATTGGGTGAAAACTGCTTTTTGGGGCGCATGGCAGGGTGAAAAGGGGAGGGGGCTTTTTTGCTTTTGGAATACAGATTTGGGGGGCATGTTCTTTTGCAAAGCCCCCAAAAGTCCCAAAAAGGTGAAACCTTCCAGAAGTCCCCCCATTTTGGATTCAACACCCCTCATGGATTCATCTAGGGTGTACTGTGCTTTTTTATTGTACAGGGGTCCATAGTATTTTTCGTTTTGGGGCTATAAAAATGGGGGGAAAAAAAATGCAGTTCCCCATTGTTTTTGGGCTTCGTTTTTACATGTTCGCCCTACGGGATAAATGCAGGAAACTAGTGTGGGAGTCGTAAATTGCAAAAAATTAATTTTATATATTTTTTATGTTTTATTAATTTTCACAATAGAATTTGGTCATAAAAAATTGCGTTTTTTTTGTTTCTATTTTTGACAGCATAACTTTTTTATTTTTCTGTGCACGGAGTATTATGGGGCTTGTTTTTTGGGATGATTTTACTTTTTTTAGTACCATTATGGTTGAAAAATGATGCTTTGAAATTTTTATTAAGGTTTTTGTGAGGTTTTTTAACAAAAACACATTCCCGGTAGGTTTTTTTTTTTTATTTTTTACAGCGGTCCCCCGTCGGTATAAATGACATGCTAGTTTTATTTTGAAGGTGGATACAATTTCAACGTAACCCCCAAATTTTTATTTTTTTTTTAGGTTTTTATTGCTTTTACACAAAAAAAAACACTTTTATTCAAAAAAGGAAAAAACGTTTTTTAGCCATGTCTAAGCATAACTTTTTTATTTTTCGGTGTACGGAGCGGTGTTGGGTCTTTTTTTTTGCGGGTGGTTTACTTTTTTAAATTGGTAAATTTTTGGGGGACAAAACTTTTTGATCAGTTTTTAAATCCATTTTTGGAAGGAAGGGTGAAGAAAAATACTGCAACCTATAGTGTTTTTTATTTTTATTTTTAACAGCGTCATCGCGCAGTATCTGTGACAAGTTATATTTACTTTTGGGGTCAAACGATTACAGGTACCCAAATTATTTTTTTTTTTTTTTGAAGCACTTTAAAAAAAAAAAAAGTGTTTTATTGTGTAAAACAATATTTATGCATCGGTCTTCCGTATACAGGTTTGGAAGAAAATTTTTTTGGGGGATGAAGGGACTTTTTAAATTTGGTAAACTTTGGAGTTTATATGAGTTTTTGACCCTTTTTTTTTCCATTTATGGCTGCGGGAGGGAAAAAAAAAACCATTCTGTGAGTTTTTTTTTATTTTTTTTTACGGATTCACCGTGCGGGTTAATTAATGTAATTTTTAAAGGGGGCAGGTCGAACCACGGTCAAAAAATATGGGTATTTATTTATTTTGATTTTTTTTTGGGGCGATTGGGCGTTTGTAAAGGGGAAAGGGGTGTAGTGTTTTTTTCTTTTTTTTTTGTTTTTTTGTGTTTAGTTTTTTTCACTTTTAACATTAATTTTAATTTTTTACACTTTTTTTTACTTTTTTTCAAACAACAATTGGATTGCTTTTGAAGGCGGCCAACACAGTATAATACTGTGTACTAGGCGCCATGAAACTCCCTGCCCCCTCCCCCACAATGCATTGGGGGCATGGTGACATCACAGATGCCCCCGGGAAGTGCGTTCCTTCCCGCCATCAGGTGGAGTTTGCTGACTCCCAGTTGGCAGCCGCCGGGAAGCAGGCGGAGGAGCTCACTCCTCCTGCCTGCGGCTTTTTATCGCACCCATGAAGGTTGCGGTAATGAAGCCCCCGGCCGGGGGGTTTTTAAATATGGCATGTGGCCAAGGTTTTTTCCCGTTTGTCCCTGTCACACCCGGGTGCGCGGCTCGCCCGCAAGCCGGCCGGTCGCCAGGACGTATCATACGTCCATTTGCGGAAAAGCACTTCCCCTGGGCGATGCATACCCCCTATGTGGGGAAAGGGGGGTTAAGTTTACCTATGGAAAAATTGAAAAATAAGTGTACAAAAAATATTGACATTTTGGGGCCCAACTTTTCATTTTCACTTGGGGGTTGTACTCACTTTTGTGCCCAGGGGTTTAGACATTGATGGCTGGTGCGGGTTTTTTGGGGGACCCAAATTTTTCCACTGTGATACAAGCTATACACTGATTACTTTACATTCAGTGATACTATAAGTACATTGTGGTAACTGAGTAAATGAATGGTCACTCATCCCTATAGCATACAGAATTTAAGAGTGAGATTTAAGAACCTACCCAAAGAATCCCATGGAGCCCTTAGCAAAGGGTGACATGAGTTTTGGAGGGGGAGGAGAGTGGAACCTATAGCTCCTTTATAGTCTTTTCCCACATCTGAGCAAAATGGGACGACAGATGGGTATTGTGATTTGTGTTGGCACAAGGCTACATAACACAATGATGGGGGAAGGATGGGATATAGGGGTACAGCGCACTGCATACAGGCACAATCTCTTTTGGGGGGACAGATCCTCCTGAAGATTGTGCTGTGGCTGTGGCCCGTACTCCCTAGAATCATTGTGCAGCCTAAACTCTGTTCTTTGAAACCCACCATAAGTTCGGCCACAAGCATGATCTTCAAGGGGTACAGGGAATGGCGTTTTGTTATGTTTTTTGTAGTGTTTCTGTTTTAATACAGGTTTCACCTTTGGACTATGATGGATTTATTGGACTATGTCCAATCTGCGTTGGATATATTTTGTGTGTGTGTCATTGTGTTTTTTTACCATTTTTAAATTTGGTCTATAATGGAATGTTTGACAGAATCTACATTTTGGGATAGTTCACCGGGGTTTTTACTCCGGGAAATTTTCGTCATGTTTGGGTCCGTCTGTTGGACCCCAAAAAGGACCCAAAAAAGTATCAAAAAAATACAATGTATTTTACATTGCTTATTATTAGAAACACGTATCGGCGTTAACACAAGTGAATTCTTTGTCCAAAAGACGCAGCAGGAGCCCTATAATAAACTATAGGGTGCGATCATGCTGCAGAGATGCTGCATTTTTTATTCGATTTTCGGATTCGAAAACGGATCCAAAATCAGATCCAAAAACACTGTGTGAACATACCCTTATTATCACTGGGGCTTGGTGTCAGACGGCTATTGCCCACTACTCCATGCACCAGGAGTACTAGCTGGAAAGATCTTGGTAACCTCAGAGGTGATGGTCCGCTTCTGTGGTGGCTGCGGGCTGGTATTTTTTGGGTGGTAAGGGACCAATATCCATGGACCTTCCCATTCTGATAGTTTCAGCCAGCAGCTGTGGGTTTAACCTTGGCTGTTTATGAAACATGATAGAGACCCCTATGTCATTTTTTTATGTATTTATAACAGTGGATGCCTATTTTTAGATTTTTAATAAATCAATAATAACGACATGGGGGACCCCTCATTTTTCATAACCGATGAAAAACAGCAGCCAAATATTATCAAGCTGGGAAGGTCCAAGGATATTCGTCCTTCCCACCCTAAAAATGCCAGCCCGCAGTTGCACCAGAAGCAGACCATCACATTAGAGGGGCCACTTTTGACGTTAACACAGCATTTCCCAGTACCCCTGGTGCATTGGGTACTGAGGTACTAGTGAGAAAAGGTTAGTTTTGGGAGGCAAAAACAACTGCTGGTTGACACCAAACCTCAGTGCTAGTAATGGAGAGGCATCTGTTCGATACCTTCATTACTAACACCAGAATAAAATGGTAAAAAAAAACACTGCAACAACACAAAAAAAAACTTTATTTAAATAAACACTCCCCGACTACAACCTTCTATAACCATTTTATTAAATAAATAGATCCAAGGCTGGTCCAATATAGTCTGCAGAATCTTACATAGTCTAAATGTGAAACCTATAAATAAACATAAACATTACACATATACACTTACATAGGCTGGATAGCCTATGCAGCATCCAGAAAAATAGTTTGGAGGACAGGGCATCACCCAGCTTTTATGGACACTGGGTATCCTATCCTGCATACAGAAAAGCTGGATCCACATATGTGGCACCCAGTTTTCCTATCACAGGAAAGCTGGACGCCACTTGTGGGAATTGTGGCCTTTCTGGATGCTGGATGCAGTATGCAGGGAAGCAATGTGAATGATGGGGCATCACCCAGCTTTCCCGGCTTCTGGATATTTTATCCAATGTCCAGGAAAGTTGGGTGATGTCCCATCCCAAAGATAAGATACAGTTTAAATATTTTAGAAAAGCTGGGTGCCACTTGTGGGAGAAGATGGGCATCATCCGGTTTTTCTAAGATAGGAAAACTGTGGGCCCATTACTCCCCCCACCTCTACCCCCATTCTCTACCTTCCCATACACACTGTAAATCCCCTACTCTCCAAAAATATTTCCTCTCCTCTCCCACTCCAACCCTCCTCCACCACCCTATCTAACCCTCGCTGCTCCCTCTCCCACAACCCAACTCTAACCCCTCTACCTCAACCCCACTCTAAACTTCTCCTCCCCCACTCTAACCCTCCTATCCCACCTAGACTCTACACCTTCCCACCCTCACTCCCACTCTAACACCCCTCTCCCACTCAAACCCTCGCTCATCCCCACTCTAAACTTCTCCGCCCACACTCTAACCCCCCTCTCTCACCATCACTCTAAATACCCTTGCCTCACCCCCTAATCTAAACACCCCACTCGACCCATTCTAACTGCCCTCTCTCACCTCCACTCTAAACGCCCTTAAACATTTCCCTCACTTCAAATCTTAATTCTATCCCCTTTCTAACTCACTTCTCTCAACCCCACTCTAAACCTCCCTCCCCAACCCACTCTAACCCCTCTCTCTTACCCCACTGTAACCCCTCTCACTCACTCCTATGCTATACACTCCCACTCTAAACCCACTCCCTTACCCTAAACACTCCTTCCTCCACTATAACCCCCCTCTCTCACTTCCACTTTAACTCTCTTTCCCAAGGGAATAAGCTTACCAGTCTTCCACAGCCACCGGCTGTCTGCAGAACAGTCGATGCACTGCTGAGGAGAGGGAGTGCCGCTAAGTGACTACACCCTCTCTTCCCAGTTATGCACTAGGGCTACTGATCTGATAACATCCGATTCAAGTGGGCAGAACTGGAATCTAATGTCCCATATTGCTGCTCTGTTCACTGCTGCAGATCTCTAAAGCCGCAGCCACTGCCACTAATGATAGGAGCAGCCACAAGTGCCTTCCAGCCACACCACTGCTGCATATGGACCCAACCCCACAAGACGGGTGGTGGAAGCAGCGACTGTGGAGGTAGTTAACACAAGGGCCCTGCCGCCACCCTCTTCCCAGCACGCAGTGGCATCAAGTTGCTTCACAAGATGCTGACCTGTTACCACATGTAGTTTAAGAAGCCACAGTAGCCAGCAGGCTGCAAGAGGGTCGCCACACAAAATAGTTTATAACTAGCATCTACCACATCTAAACTTTATGTTGGCATAATTTTTTTTACAAAAGAAACGGGCTTAGAAATTTCATAACAATTTTTCACATTTTCAAGAAAGTTTGCAACACAGATTTTTTAGGGATCAGTTTAGTCCTGACGTGACTTTGAGGGGCCTGCATGTTAGACACCCCCATAAATGACACCATAAAACAAACTGCACCCCTTAAACTATTCAAATCAGTACTTAGGAAGTTTTTTTACCCTTTGGGGTTGCACAGAAATTAAAGCAAAGTGGAGGTGAAATTTCTAAATTTCTAATTTTTTCCAGATTTTAAATTTTTATCCATTATACACTGGAAGATGGTAGATGTGACTAGGGAAATGCAACTCAACATTGATTCCCCCAATTCTGCTCTTTTTAGAGATATCCCACATGTGGCTCTTTCGCACTATTTGACTCACCTACAAGCCTCAGAATAGGAGGAGCATCTACTGGATTATGAGACCTCATTTTTTCAGAGCCACTACCCCTCAAAAGACCCCATATTGAGGACTACACCCCTTAAGAAATATATCCAGGGTGTAGTGAGTATATCGACCCCACAGGTGTTTCACAGATTATTTTAGCATTAAGCGTCCGGGCTGTAAAGTAAGCCATTGGAGTCCACAATCGCAGCATGGTGGGCTCCAATGGTGACAGAGGGAGTCCCCTCCCTCTGTCTGTCCCTCAGCTGTTGTGGTTGCAATCGGCTGCGACAGCTAAGGTGTTAATCGTCAGCATTGCTAACAGTGCAGGAAAACAGCTGTAATATCACTAATGGAGCATGCACAATCTCCAGGATGTATCGGTGCGTCCTTTTGCATGAAGCGGTGAATGCCCTCCATCGCTTCACCTTCTTAGCAATATCTCACATATACCAGCAACTGTGCAGCATTTGCAATATCAGTATTTTCATCCAGCTGAATTGCAGATTTGACTTGCCGAAGTCATGCTATTAGCTTCATAAGTATGTCTTCCAACATACAGTGGGGAAAAAAGTATTTAGTTAGCCACCAATTGTGCAAGTTCTCCCACTTAAAAAGATGCGAGAGGTGTCAGGGAGCCTGCAGGGAGCAACAGTCTGCAGCAGCTGACTTGCGATCCCACCCTGAGAGACATTCTGCTGTAAGCCGTGTGAGTGACAGAGGCCCAGCCACTCTGGACAGAGGGCGTGTTGCACCAGCCAATAGGAGGGCCCAGAGGCTGCTCCAATCAGCTACAGGGGCGGTGTCTGAGCGCCACATTTAAACGCCCTGCAGACTGAGTGTTGCGCCTGCGATATTCTCCTGGCTGCCTTAGTTACCCGTGCTTGTTGTTTGTTTGTTTCTCCATGGACCAGACTTCCGTTCGTTTTCTGACCTCATCTTGCGCTCTGATTCTGTACCTCGCTCCCGTTCGTGTTTTTGAGACACTGGCTCGTCTTCTGGTTTCTCTCTCTCGTTCTGATTATTGGCCTGATGTTACTGACCTGTTATCAACCCGGACTGTCTGATTCTTCTTCCTCCTGATAGGCCCAGCACTCTAGTAGCAGAGGGACTGCCGCCCAGTTGGTGGCTGCTGCCTGGGGCAGCACGTCAAGTAGGCAGGGACAGTGGGCTGGGTTCCAGTTACAACTCACTGTACCTCCCTTGACGTGACAAGAGGCTTGTAATTGACATCCTATGTAGACCTCAACTAAGAGAGACAAAGGGCAACATGTATGAACGGAACTGCGCCAGATATCTGGTGTCTTTTCAGCTCGATATCAGGCACAGCCCTGTTTGCTGCACTGAAATCCCTCCTGCACACCACCTCTGGGCGCATTATAGAGTGCAAGCGGCACTTTATAATGCGCTTGGGATCGGGGGACGTGTGGGAGGCGGGGTGCACTAGAACCGTACGAAGCTATAGATTTATAGCTTTGTTACGGAATTTCTAGGTGCATTACAGCTGGAACAGGTAGAGCACTTTCAATGGTACCCTAGTGCTAGAATGCACCTGATTTATGACCCCTTGTATAGCGGTTCACAAATCAGGCGCATTCTAGGCTATTATTATTATGCACATAAAAATTGTTGCCTGGGTGACAAAAATCATACATGACACCCAAAATGAGAAAACAAATCCAGAAACTCCCAGTGTCTGAGTTGGAAAGAATTTATTTGCAAATTATGGTGGAAAATAAGTATTTGGTCAATAACAAAAGTTCATCTCAATACTTTGTTATATATCCTTTCTTGGCAGTGACAGAGGTCAAACGTTTTCTGTAAGTCTTCACAAGGTTGTCACACAAAGTTGCTGGTATGATGGCCCATTCCTCCATGCAGATCTCCTCTAGGGCAGTGATGTTTTGGGGCTGTCGCTGGGCAACACGGACTTTCAACTCCCTACAAAGTTTTTCTATGGGGTTGAGATCTGGAGACTGGCTAGGCCACGCAGGACCTTGAAATCTTCTTATGAAGCCCCCTCCTTCGTTGCCCTGGCGAGTGGGTTGGGATCATTGTCATGCTGTAAGCTCCAGCCCCGTTTCATCTTCAATCCCTTGCTGATGGAAGGAGGTTTGCACCAAACTCTCACAATACATGGCCCCATTCATTCTTTCATGTACATGGCTCAGTTGTCCTGGTCCCTTTGCAGAGAAACAGCCCCACAGCATGATGTTGCCACCCCCATGCTTCACAGTAAAGGGATGGTGTTCTTTGGATGCAACCAGCATTCTCTCTCCTCTAAACATGACGATTGGGTTTCATCAAACAGTTCTACTTTGGTTTTTATCTGACCATATGACATTCTCCCAATACTCTTCTGGATCATTCAAATGCTCTCTAGCAAACGTCAGATGGGCCCGGACATGTACTGGCTTAAGCAGGGGGACACATCTGGCACTGCAGGATCTGTGATTTTCTGGATTTGTTTCCTCACTTTGTCTCTCATAGTTGAGTTCGACCTATGATGTCAATTACAGGCCTCTCTCATCTTTTTAAGTGGGAGAACTTGCACAATTGGTGGTTGACGAAATACTTTTTTTCCCCAATGTATCACCAATGACAATGAAATGGCTTTCAATTTTTGGCGACATTCTTTTGCCAGTACAACTTCACACACCTCTACAGCTACTTGCAGTATAAACTCTTCCCAATTGTGTGAGGCTAATTGAAATGTGCAATTGGTAATGCTACCAAATATGATGCACAAAGAGCTTTCTCGGTTACAGTGGTACACGTTGTCATTTTGCCTTTTTCCTTTAAGTAGAGCTCCCTTTGCTTATCAATATACACACCTTCGGCTTACTAGCTATATCTGCATGCATTGTTATTAAATGACACCCTCTTAGCTGGTTTCATTGCTTTAATGGATAGTTTTTGAAGACAGACAACAGAGAGAGGTTTGTCACCATTTGCCCTTACTGCAAAGAATCCATAAGCAATGTATTCCACATCGTACTTACAATTTTTTTCTCTTTATTCCGCCATTGTCCTTGGATTCTTTGGGTTTCTTCCTTTAAATGTATCCACACTCAGCGATGTACAATAACTTATAACGTTAAATATAAAAAAGTATAAACTTGCAAACAAAATCAGTGAAATTTTGTAGTCTCACTTCTATAACTATCAGCAATTAAAACATCCACATGGCTGAACAAACGAGCACAACATGGGGAGAAGTATAGGTGTACCATAGGCATTAACATGGACGGAGCAAAAGCATGGCTGTACTTACAAATCAATAAAAGATTGTCACTCGAGAGCGAATATTATTTCTATTATTTTCTACTAGTTCATCATTATTATCAATGAGCTATGATAAAGTTTTGTTTTTAAGTCTATGGCCATAAGAAGTAAAGTGTAAACTATGGCAAATGACCGTAGAACTGAGTTGTCCTTAGAAAGACGTAAACAATAAAGTTTTATTTTATGAAAGCTTATGTATTTATCTGGGGTCGTCGCACCACATTCATAGAATTAGACACATTTATGATTCTTTGACGCATCCAAAGGTTTGCTATGAGGCCCAGGCTTTTCTAGTTACGCCCCTGAATGCGCCTGTATGTATGATCTGCAGAAGAACAGCCAGACCAGGGTAAAGGTGGTGCCTGAGCCAGACTTGTGGTATTGGCACTACACTGCCCTGTATGTATGACCTGCAGAAGAACAGACCAGGGTAAAGGTGATGCCTGAGCCAGACTTGTGGTATTGGCTCTACACTGCGCCTGTATGTATGACCTGCAGAAGAACATCTAGACCAGGGTAAAGGTGGTGCCTGAGCTAGACTTTTTGTTTTGGGCTCTACACTGCCCTGTATGTATGACCTGCAGAAGAACAGCCAACCAGGGTAAAGGTGGTGCCGAGCCAGACTTGTGGTATGGCTCTACACTGCACCTGTATGTATGACCTGCAGAAGAACACCAGACCAGGTAAGGTGTGCCTAGCCAACTGTGTTTGCTCAACCACGCCCTGTATGTATGACCTGCAGAAACAGACCAGGTAATGGTGTGCAGGCCAGCATGTCGAAATGGCTCAACAACTGCACCTGTATGTATGACCTTTCAGAAGAACAGCCAGACCAGGGTAAAGGTGTCCTGGCCAGACTGTGGATTGGCTCACACTGCCCGGTATTATGACCTGCAGAAGAACATCCAGACCAGGTAAAGGGGTGCCTGAGCCAGACTTGTGTATTGGCTCTACACTGCGCCTTGAAAATGTATGAACCTGCAGAAGAACAGCCAGACCAGGGTAAAGGTGGTGCCTGACCAGACTTGTGTTGGTATTTGGTCTAAAACTGCCCCAATGTTTTGGTTACCTCCCCAGAAGAAAGACCAGACCGGGGTAAAGGTGGTCCCTGAGCCAGACTTGTGGTATTGGCTCTACACAGGCTCCCTGGGAAAATGGTGACCATTTTACTACAGAAGTAACCAGCCCAGACCAGGGTAAAGGTGGTGCCTGAGCCAACTTGTGGGATTGGCTCTAACTGCCCGGTAGGTATGACCCTGCAGAAGAACAGCCAGACCAGGGTAAAGGTGGTGCCTGAGCCAGACTTGTCGTATTGGCTCTACACTGCCCTGTATTTTATGACTGCAGAAGAACAGCCAGACCAGGGTAAAGGTGGTGCCTGAGCCAGACTTGTGGTATTGGCTCTACACTGGCCTGTATGAATGACCTGCAGAAGAACAGCCAGACCATGGGTAAAGGTGATGCCTGGGGCCAGACTTGTGGTATTGGCTCTACACTGCCCTGTATGTATGACCTGCAGAGATCCGTACAGACACGTGTAATGGTGGTGCCTGAGCCAGGCTTGTGTATTGGCTCTACACTGCACCTGTATGTATGACCTGCAGAGAACAGCCAGACCAGGTAAAGGTGGTGCCTGTGCCAGACATGTGGTATTGGGCTTCTACACTGCCCTGTATGTATGACCTGCAGAAGAACAGCCAGACCAGGTAAAGGTGGTCCTGAGCCAGACTTGTGGTATTGGCTCTACACTGCGCCTGTATGTATGACCTGCAAAGAACAGCCAGACCAGGGTAAAGGTGGTGCCTGACCCAACTTGTGGTATTGGCTCTATACTGCCCTGTATGTATGACCTGCAGAAGAACACCCCAGACCAGGTAAAAGTGGTGCCTGAGCCAGACTTGTGGTATTGGCTCTACACTGCCCTGTATGTATGACCTACAGAAAACAGCCAGACCAGGGTAAAGTGGTGCCTGAGCCCAGGACTATGTGGTATTGGCACTACACTGCCCTGTATGTTATGACCTGCAGAAGAACAGCCAGACCAGGGTAAAGGTGGGCCTGAGCCAGACTTGTCGTATTGGTTTCTACACGCCCGAAAGTATGATTCTGCATGAAAAACACCCAGACCAGGGTAAAGGTGGTGCCTGAGCCAGACTTGTGGTATTGGCTCTTCACTGCCCTGTATGTAGGACCTGCAGAAGAACACCCAAACCAGGGTAAAGGGGTGCCTGAGCCAGACTTGTTTGTATTGGCTCTACACGCCCTGTATGATGATCTGCAGAAGAACCAGCCAGACCAGGTAAAGGTGGTCCCTGAGCAGACTTGTGGTATTGGCTCTTCACTCCCCGTATGTATGACCTGCAGAAGAACAGCCAACCAGGGTAAAGGTGGTGCCTGAGCCAGACTTGTGGTATTGGCACTTCACTGGGGGGGGGGCCTGTATGTATGACCTGCAGAAGAACACCCCAGACCAGGGTAAAGGTGGTTGCCTGAAGCCAGACCTTGTGGTATTGGCCTACACTGCCCTGTATGTATAACTGCAGAAGAACAGCCAGCCCAGGGTAAAGGTGGGCCTGAGCCAGACTTTGGTATTGCTCTAAAACGGCCCTGAAATGTATTGACCTGCAGAAGAACAGCCAGACCAGGGTAAAGGTGGTGCCTGAGCCAGACTTGTGGTATTGGCTCTACACTGCCCTGTATGTATGACCTGCAGAAGAACAGCTTCATATATTCTGACCCATTCTACACTGCCTTAAAACGATTTAGAACTGACCTGTCAGCACCAACATTCAGACATATCTCCCATAATTTTAGGACTAACAAAGTAATGCCCTCCACCCTCTAGTATGCTGATTGTGTTAGGGTGTATTATTTATGTCCTGTACATCAATGCATTTGTTGCATTGTTGAAATTACACACTTGCAAGGGCGTAATTTCAATGCGTAAACAATGCATAGTCAGATTTCTGTCTTCTATACTTTATTATTTCACAACACATGTCAGTTCTTTACATGTACATACAATATGTGCCAAAATATACAAGGGCAAAATATGCGTTGTGTGAATGACGACGCTTATTTTACATTGCAGTTTATGTAAAATGTTTAGAACATTGTTTCAGATGCATTTTGGCACATATTTTGGTGCAAAATATGGGCTAAAATATGTCGTGTGAACATAACCTTATACTACACTTCCCATTGTTTTTCTAAAAAAAAAAGAAAAAAAAAAAAAAAAAGGGGACCCTCTAAAAGAAATTTTGCCCTTTTGGGTTTTTATCTATATGATGCGATTTTTTTCTACTGCCATTACTCTTTACTTATAAACAGCAAGCACTTTAAAGTATGCCCCACTTTTTCCCTTTTCAACATCAGCGTGTACCCTAAATGAAAAAGTCACATCTAGTAAACTGGCCTGGTTGTACATAAAGTATATGATAGGCTGTCTACACAATTTTCCCCTCTTGTTTGTCAGGGGAAAGAGGGGATTTGGCAAAAACAAAAGGGGATGATTTTTGGCCAAGTGAAAAAGTTATTTCTAAAACTAACATTTTGGGGGGCTTTTTGGGCTGCTGCTGTGGGGGGAAGTGTTTTGTGAGGGGCCAAACCTGACCCCCTTTGCAAATAATTTGGGGATGTGAAAATTGCACATGCCATTGATGTGAGAGGTGAACACCAGTGGACCAACACACTACAGTGAAGTAGCTCAGCACCAAAACGTATCACTGGCTACCAAACATGTGCCTAAAACAACTACCCTCACCCACATATGGGCCTAAGGCAGACAGATGGCCCCTAAAAACCCCCTTCCCAACCAAGTTGCCAAAAGGCAGAAACACTTCAGCTTTTTTGGCTTTAGAAAAAGAATCTTTCCTTGATAGGCAAAGGCCCTTTCCTTCTCCGATGAGTAAAATTTTTTTGCTTTATCAAACGGATGGAAACCCTTGGGGGTTTCAGGGCAAGAAACAACAGACAAAAAAAAACCCTATAACCACTGGGTTCAGCGCTGTGGTCCCGGGGGAAAGTTTTTGGGGGCATTTTTTGGGCCACTCATCCAAAGAAAAGATCTCTCAAAAATGCTTTGGGTATGAATTTCCCTTCTTTCAGATCAAAGTACAAAACCCCTAAATTTCTAAATTTTCCCCCTGGGATCTTTTTAGAAAGACAATGTACAAGTTCCACATTTCGAAATGTCTAACACTTTGGGTTTGGAAAAGGGATGACAATAACTCCCCAAAAACCAACCTGGCTCCAAATGAAACCCCAAATTTAGCAACTGTGGACCACCTTTTTTTGTTGTTTTTGTGTTTGGGTCTATAAATCCTCCCCCTGCAGCAGTTTTTGGGGAATGCAGTCGGCAAAATTTTACTTTGAAAATCCTAGGCAAAGGGCTTTTAAATTTATTTACTCCCAGCACATTTAGCTGCTTTCTTTGCTATACACGGTGGTTACTCTAGATATAAGCTGGTCGTCATGATAATTTGACTTGACTTCGTAACTCTACTATCTACCTATACCCAGTGAAATCCCTCCCAACACAATTTTTTGCCCTCTTACATTATTTTCCTGTTTTCTGGTCTGTATAACATTTCAAATTTTACATAGGAAATCTGCATCATGGAAAAAATGTAATTAAACTGCTGACCTGCAGTATTGGCTACATCCAAAAAGTGAAAAATATATCGGCACAAATCCTTTTTGAGCTAATTGAAGAGTCCAAAGAGAGCAGTGAATCTCATAATGTCTACGCGTTTCAGTTCAGACCCTGTATGCTCCTTGTTCAGCACCGTGAATAAGTACCATACAGGTGTTATGGAATTCACTGCTTTTTATTTGAATCCTAAACAAAGACCTAAATAAAGATTTTTCTCTTTTTTTCAAGGTTGACTATTTGCCATTATATTTTTACTTTTCTAGCCTGGATGTATATTATCCATATTCAATCCACAACCTTTTCAAATGTATGGCATTAGAGCTGAAAATGTGCTTTAGAAATCTGAGGCTATACTTTGGATTTCCATTGCAGATTTTTCCAGTGGAGAAGTCCATTGTGTGAACATAGCCTTACTATCTGCAATGATCTGCCCTTCACTGCACAACTGCATAAGCAGCTTCTACCCTCACCTTCTGTCTCTTCACCCTTGTAGAGTGTAACCACTCACAGACATGGCTTTATTTCCTTCTGTACTCATCAGTCATTCAGGAGGTGGAGGTTTATGGTAACTTATATTGTGTGATATGTACTGTACTGTGGCCCAGACCACACTGCTTCCTCGTACCTCATATATTTGTATTTAGGGACTGGAGTAACAGGTAGCTGACCCAAGAGTTACACGTGGCTCCCGGGCTCCTGGTCAGGGAACACTGGTCTACACTTTTGATAATAATTGATATACTGTTTGTACAGTGGGTATGGAAAGTATTCAGGCCCCTTTAAATTTTTGACTCTTTATTTCAGTGCAGCCATTTGGTAAGATCAAAAAAGTAACTTTTTTTGCTCATTAATGTACACTCTGCACCCTATCTTGTATGATTTGTTTGAACTACATACAGTATGTGATCCAACACAAAGGCATGGACTGACAACACCATGCCTTTCATAACAGTATGCTCACTTTAGTCAAACTATGGTCTGCTTATGTAAAAAGCTGTGAGAAGTTACAAAGTAGCTGAAGAGTTAGAGCTTCTGCCTTCCAATATAGGGGTCCCAGATTCAAATCTCTGCAGGAGCCAAACATAGATTTTTTTATTGTCTCAGTGCACATACCTGATTGAGGTTTATTTTTTATTTGTATTTATTTGCACTGTTTGACTAATTTCTAAGAAGTACAGAGGACGGGAGTAGAATGACAGCACCTGGGATTGAACACTTGCTCAGCAGTGAGTGTGTGATTACTAGGCAGAGAAGAGACTGGCTGCCTGAGAGGAGAGGTGATGTCTCAGCATGTCCGGCGAGGATTTAGGAGTTCTCGTCATTGGTCATATCCCGTAGAGACAAGCTCTACACTATGGATCACTAAGGGAGCAGTGAAAACAAAAAATGATACAGAATTTTAATAATGATGAATGGTGAAAATGTTTATTATTTAATTTTCAAGCTTACTTTTGCCTTGCGGCAAAAACAATTTGTAAGGTCAGGTCATGTATTTTTTTTGTTTGAAAATCCAATAAAAAGGGAACATAAGAAGAGATGACTCGTTTTTTCTGTTTATTTTTTCAGATAATAAAAATAAAAAAAATATGTTTACAATTGTATTAACCACTTCCAGGCACAGTGATTGTTGTTTACATTACATTTGTTTATTTTCTCTCCTACTTTCAAGACCCATAGCTGTTTTTTTTTAGCCACATAGCCAAATAACATGGTATGATTATTGTACTCTAAAATATAATAGGGGGCAAAAAAAAAAATAGTTGTAGGGTGTAATATTTTTTTTTTTTATGGGTATGGAATTTGGAGTTTACTGTGTGAAATAAAGAAAAGCCAGCACATGCCAGGTATGTTAGTGGATGCAACGAGTGAGTATGGTAGTGGGTTCAACGAGTGAGTATGGTAGTGGGTTCAGCGAGTGAGTATGGTAGTGGGTGCAGCGAGTGAGTATGGTAGTGGGTGCAGTGAGTGAGTATGGTAGTGGGTGCAGTGAGTGAGTATGGTAGTGGGTGCAGCGTGTGAGTATGGTAGTGGGTGCAGTGAGTGAGCCTGCTGCATACTCCCCTTCAGACATCATAATGTAAATTTATGTGGAATGTCATTAAGGGGTTAAGCTGATGAACTCCTAGCACTACAGGGTGAAGACTGTTGAGATCCCTCCAACACAGTCCGGAGGTTAGCTAATAAAATGTCAATAGGAGGCAGAGTTTCAGATGCACAAAATAAGTCTGCAGAACCAAGGACATATTGAATGTATTTGTTTTGTCTATCACGTGACATGTGTCGACACTGGTCTCCAACCAAACACTCAAATCCATAAACACTATTCAGATGTTGAAAACCTAATCGTCTTTTACTGCTGTGGTGGCGAGTATACAGCCGCCTTTTACGTGGTGTGGTCGTCCTTGGAGGCTCAGAGTGGAGTTCTGATGCACATTCAGATTCTACTGATCCTTGCATTATATTTTCTCTGAAATTAGATTCATCTTGTTCCTCAGAAATTTCCTGCACTTCAGATACATTTCCTTTGGTTCTAAAGGTAAAACAAAAATTGTGTTGTTCATCTTTTTTTGTTAAGGAGCTACAAATGATTTTATCACCTTCTGAGCTCTCTCTGGTTTCCCAAGTGACCAACCTGTGTACTTATCCTCCACTGCTGTTTGTTCTATCTGATAGCAGGGAGTGATGTCATCACACAGGTCGGGGCCCAGCATTTTGAGAGCTTGTGGGGGGTTATCTGTTTCTTTCAGACAAAAGATTTTTTTTTACTCTATTTTTTAAACCATTAGCTCAGAAGGTAATTTAGCAAATCTGACTGATTTTAAACGGGAAAATTTCTGAATACACTGAGCCCCTTATTTAAAAAAAGGGACAGCTTGACCAGGAAGTGACAGGGAAAAGCAGCATTTTTTCTTCTGCATACTGTAAAACTTTGGGGATGAGAAAACCCTTTTTTAAAAAAACTCCCACCAAAAAATTGCTACTATTTCATGAAACACTCCTTATGTATTAGGCAAGGCTACCAAAAAAGGATCTGTGTTGTTTGTTTTTTTCCGCTAAAAATTTGTTATGTATGACACAATGAACTTTCCCACAACCCCCCTCCCTGTTAATTTTTTTTTTTTCCCTTTCCCCCCCTGATTAAAGTTTAGTCTGGGTTGTCAGGGGCTGGATCGTTTTTTTTAACGAATTAATTTAAAAGGCATTTCACCCCACCCTTAGGGCGGGCCCCCACGGTAAGGGTTTTGGGTACTGTTTTTCGGGCCAGTTTGGGGTTTTGAAGCCCGCCGGGAAAAACCCCCCGAAAATGGCAAAAAGGGTTTCTTATGGAAACCTTTTGCAGCACCCCCCAAACTGCACGGTTTTTTTCCTTTCGGGGCATTTTTTCCCCCGGCCCGGTCGGCGAAAGCATTGTGCAAAAACAATCTTCCGCCCGGGTTTGGGGGGGAAGGAAATTCTGTGTAGCCAATGTAAAGGGGGGAGCTTTTCTCCGCTGGGCCCCCCCCCTCCCCCGCGGCCATGGGGGAGGGCCCAAAAAAACGGGGAACAAAATAGGGGCCAGTATTTGTCCTGTGCCGTGGGAACGCACCCTTAATCTTCAGTACATCACGCACCATAGAGGAAGTAAACAGAGGCCTGGTGTTCCATGCTTTTTTGTTTTATTATACAACTGTAGCCCTTTTTTAAATTTAAAGGGGTGTTACCACCATAAACTTTGATGGCATATGGCGGGGTATGCCATAAAAAGTTGTTGGGTTGGGGGACCCACCTCTGGGACCCACCCCCTTTTTGGGGGGAACGGGCCCAGTGAAAGAAAAATTTTCAGTATAGGGGCCCACTCACATTTTCCCAAAAATCACTTTACCTTTTTTTTGATTTTAAAAATTTCACAAAAACAAAAAGTATCCCAAAATACTAAAAAAGGGCGGGGAAAAAACATCCTTTCCCCAGCAGAAGGAAAAAAAAACAAGTGCTGATGGGGAAAATTTTGGGAGCGGGACCCCCTTTTTATAAAAAACAGCCACTCACCTAGTAAGGGGCTAATTAGCCAATTAGCGTCATGCTTAGACTGGCCCATAGGGGAGTAGGGAATACCCCGGTGGGCCCCAGAGCATTCCAGACCTGGAGTTGTTTTTTAAATACATATAAATCTTGTAAGAGGTGGAAAAAACTAGAAAAAGGGGACAAAAAGAAAGAGTCAGGGGGGGCATGTACAGTCTTTTTTTGAGCTGTGGGTTTGGGCCCCCTAAAAAAATCCAGAGGTTGGCCCCAGAAAATGTTAAAACGGGTGGGCCCTAGAAAAAACTTCACTAGGGGCCCCTGGGCCCACTTAGTCAGTATATTGCATTATGCTTGCTCACAGACTAAGGCCAGGTTCTCACATTGCAGTTGAGAATGTAACAGAAACACAACAAAAACGCAAGCAGTTAAAAAACACATGCACACCGATGACTGACTTATTAACAGAACATCTAGAATCTATGGTTATTAACAGTAATACCCTGCACTCGGTGCTGGGTTTTTTTTTCGGGGAAAAGGTAGGCACGCAATGTAGAAGAAGCTGACCTGGAAAACGCTCTGCCCGATAGGGCCCCCATTTGACGGCCCAAAGGGGGGGGGGGGGAGGTCCGGATAGGAGCGGGGCCCCGAGGGGGGGGGGGGGGCGGGGGGGGGGGGGGGGGGGATATTTGGTTCTACGACTGTTTGGCGTTAAGTTTCAGGGCCCCTTTTGGAACTTTTTAAATTCCTAGTGTTAATAAAAGGTTTTTTTTTTCGGTTAAATTGAGTACAAGTGGGGGGGGGAAAAACTAAAATATCTGTATGGGGGCATTTCCTGTAAATGAATATTACTTTTCCTGACAGACTTGTACCCATTAATTTTTTTTGAGATGTAAAATGGTTTGAACCCCCAAATTTTGAGATATGTTATGGTTGTTGTATTCCCCTACAGCTTGAATAAAAAAAAAATTTTAAAAAAACAATGCTTTTTTTTACTTGTCCCCTTGCACCGTTTTTCAAATCAAATTTGTTTTAAAAAAATCGCATTTAAGAAAAAGTGATTTTTTTATTTTTTTGTGTGGGGGAAAACGGGAACATGGCCCTAGCCTTAGACTGATGTTACACTTAGATTTTTTTTGTGTTTTTCAACTACATCCAAAACTCATGAGCCATTGTGATAAATCTAGAGTATTTTTAGACTCCCTCTAAAGGCAAAGGGACATTCCAAAGAATAAAAAAGAGTTGTCCAGCAACCAAACTTTAAAGAGGTATCGAATAAAATTACATATTTAATTGGTATGCCCTTAGAAAAAGGGAGCTACATGGCCAAATTCTGTTGTCTAAAAGTGAGGCAGTCTAACATGCTAAAAAATAAGATTGCTTAAAAAGTGAACTACACTGGTGCAGTCTTCGTTCCTTCTGACGCATTTCGAGCATCTATGGCTCTTAAAATTTTTTAATGCTCAAATATCAGGGGAAAAGAGGGAATATTGTAGCTCTCTTTTTTAAAGGTCTTATTTTTTGCATGTTGACTGCCCAGTCTTAAACAAAAAAGTAGGGAAAATATCTTGGCCCCGGAAAAAATGCCAGTTAGTTTGGTGTTTTTGTCCTTTTTAAGTGAAGGACTCTGCTTAACATTTTTGTTCTTTAGTGACATAAATTCTTTTTCCTGTCTGCAGGAGGCAAGATTCAACGTATTGGGGTTGCTATCAAAGAATTGTGGATTCTATGGATATGCCCTAATGTCAAAGTTAGACCCGTCTGGGGAACCATGCCTGTCCTCAGAACTGGCCCCCAAAATTTCCCATTCTGAATGGAGAAGTGGCCCCCTATTAAAAATTTCATTTTTTTCCCAAGGGGATTTCCCAAAAGCACACCCGGGGGGGAAAGCGTTTTGCATTCGGTTTTTTTGGGAAACCCCCCTTTAAAAATTTGAATGGGAATAAATTCCCAAACCATAGCTTCTTTTCTTCGGAGAAAGGGGAATTTCAGAAGCTCGTTACTGAGATAGGTGCGGATGAGAGGTCATAGAGATGAGACTCGCTCCTATCTGACAGTGATTACATGTCCTTTCAATATACATCAATGTCTGTGATGGCAAGACCCCTTTAAATTCCTTTGGGACTCATTGTTTACCTTTTTAACAAATTTTTTGGGTTCCCCACTTTATTAATTTCACGGTTTTTAATTTCATGTATTGAAAAAAAGTATTTGAGCTCTATTTGGTGCTTTTGGGATGAAATTTTACTTACTGAAGAGGATATTTAAAGTGGAGTTTAAAATTGTTGGCTTTGGCCTCCTCAAAATTCCTGGATAGTTTTCTCTTTGAGGTTTTTGATGTACTACTATCCTGACACACCAGCTTCTTTTCTGTGACGGACTCATCTGGAAGAAGTTTAAATGCAATATTAGGAAAGTCTTTAAAAAAAATTTATTTTTTGATTATCAAAAAGACAAGTAATTTTTTACAAAGGGGGAATTTTTATTTACCCAGGAGTGGATTTATTTTGGGGAAATTTGGCCCCCACCCAAAAGAATGCGTAGCAGAAAAGGGAGCTACACTCTAAAAGGGATGTGTCCTAGATGAAATATGATTTCAATCAGGGATTTTTATTATAAAAGTATTGGGGGAGACAAATTAAGAATGGTGTTTTGTACACTTATCTTAAACAGAAGTTTAATTATTATTATTATTATTATTTATTTTTAGACCCCATTAATTCCAGGGCGCTTACATTAAAGGGAGGGCCCCCAAACAAAAATTAATTTCAAAAAATTTCCAATGCGGGGACAGTATGTGACAATAAACTGGCACAGGGGGAAAGAAAACCCCCGGGCCGCCGAAGGTTCAATCTAAAAGGAGGGGGGAAAAGAAAACAAAAGGGGGGGCAGACATGTTTGTAGAGGGTGTGGTGACAGAAGGGGTACTATAGTTTATAGGCTATCCTGAAGAGATGGGTTTTCAGGGTGCTTTTGAAGCTGGTGAAAGTGGAGGAGAGTCTGATGTGTTGGGGCAGTGAGTTCCAGAGTGTGGGGAAAGCACGGGAGAAATCTTGGAGACGGTTGTGTGAAGAGCTGATAAGGGGAGAGCAGAGAAGAAGGTCCTGTGCGGAGCGGAGATTGCGTGAGGGGGAGTATCTGGAGATTAGGGCAGAGATGTACGGAGGGGAGAGGCATGGAGAGCCTTGTAGGTCATGGTTAGCAACTTGAAGTGAATTCGCTGGGCAATGGTAAGCCAGTGAAGGGATTGGCAGAGGGGAGAGGCAGGGGAGTAGCGAGGAGAGAGGTGGATAAGACGGGCGGCAGAGTTGATGATGGATTGAAGGGAGCAAGAGTGCTAGACGGGAGGCCACAGAGAAGGATGTTACAGTAGTTAGGCGGGAGATGACAAGGGCATGGACCAGCATTTTTGTAGTGTCAGGGTTGAGGAATGAGCGGATTCGTGAAATATTTTTCAGGTGGAGGCGGCAGGCGGAGGTGAGGGCTTGGATGTGTGGTTTGAAGGACAAAGCGGAGTCAAGGGTTATCCCGAGGCAGCGGACTTGTGGGACTGGTGAGAGTGTGGAGCCGTGTGGACTGTAATAGAGAGATCAGGTGGAGGGATGGAGTGGGAGGATGGAAAGATAATTAATTCCGTTTTCTCTACATTAAGTTTTAGAAGACGGGAGGAGAAGAAAGAGGATATGGATGACAGACAATCTGGGATCTTGGACAGTAAAGAGTTGATGTCAGGGCCGGAGATGTAAAGTTGGGTGTCATCAGCATACAGGTGGTATTGAAAGCCGTGTGATGCTATGAGCTGACCCAGGCCAAGAGTGTAAAGAGAGAACAGGAGTGGGCCCAGGACACCAACAGAGAGAGGTCAAGGGGAGGAGGTGGAGCGAGAATGAGAAACGCTGAACGTCCGATCAGAGAGGTACGAGGAGATCCAGGAAAGGGCTGAGTCCATGATGCCGAGGGAGGAGAGGATTTGTAGCAGGAGGGAATGGTCGACAGTGTCAAAGGCAGAGGACAGGTCTAAGAGGAGAAGGATCGAGTAGTGACGTGAGGCTTTAGCGGTTAATAGGTCATTGGTGACCTTGGTTAGGGCTGTTTCAGTAGAGTGATGGGATCGGAAACCAGATTGCAGTGGGTCAAGAAGAAGGTTGGAGGACAGATGGGTGGACAGTTGAAGATGGACCTGCTGCTCGAGGAGTTTAGAAGCAAATGGAAGCAGTGAGATGGGCGATAGTTGGGCAGACAAGAGGGGTCAAGAGTTGGTTTCTTAAGGATGGGTGTGATGGTCGCATGTTTAAAGGAGAAAGGAAAGATGCCAGAGGTCAGTGATAGGTTGAAGAGATGGGCAAGGATTGGGATGATGACAGCACTAAGGTCAGGGATGAGGTGAGATGGCAATGGATCAAGGTTACAGGTAGTGAGGTTGGATTTGGAGAGTAGAGAGGAGAGCTTGTCATGAGTGACACTGGAGAAGCAAGTTAGGGGAGAAGTGCGGGGTGAAGGTAGAGGGACTGGTGGTGGGGACTCTGCAGGCATGGAAGTGGGCGAAGGGGACAATGAGGTGAAGCTTTCTCTGATGAGGTTGGTCTTGTTTAGAAAGTGGGTGGCAAAGTCGTCTGCTGAAAGGAGGGAGGGGGGAGGAGGTGCTGGTGGACGGAGAAGAGAGTTGAAGGTGTGGAATAGTTGTCTGGGGTTGTGAGACAGAGAGGATATGAGATTGGTGAAGTAGTCCTGTTTGGCTGAGGTGAGTGCAAACTTAAATGTGTGTAGCGATTGTTTGTATGAGGTGAAGTCAATGGTGGAACGGGTTTTCTTCCAGCGGCGTTCAGCAATTCTAGAAGCTCGCCTCAGCTGTTTGGTTGAGTCTGGGTGCCATGGTTGTCTGTTGACTTTGCTGGTTCTGTTGTGTGTGAGAGGGGCGACCACATTGAGTGTGGAGGAGATTGTGTGGTTGTAGAAAGCAGTGGCTGTGTCAGGGTCATCAAATGAGGATATGGTAGAGAGGGGAGCAAGAAAGTCAGAGAGAGTGTGAGGGTTAAGGTTTTGTAGTTTCCTGCGGGGGTGTACTAGATGTGAGACAGGGGGAGTTGGTGGGGTGGAGATGGTGGAGAAGGTAAGCAGGTTGTGGTCAGATATAGGGTGTGGAGAGTTAGAGAAGTCAGATATGGGGCAGAGGCGGGTAAAGACTAGGTCCAGTGTGTGTCCATCTTTATGAGTGGCTCCAGAGGTCCACTGGGAGAGGCCGAAGGAAGAGGAGAGTGAGAGGAGTTTGCTGGCAGCAGAGTGGAGTGTGTCAATGGGGGAGGTTAAAGTCACCCATTATGATAGTGGGGATATCAGTGGAAAGAAAGTGGAGAAGCCAGGAGGCGAAGTGGTCAAGGAAGGCGGTGGCAGGGCCTGGCGGTCGGTAGATGACCGCTACTTGGAGATTGGAGGGGGCGTAGATGTGGACAGAGTGCACCTCAAAGGAGGGGAGGTTGAGAGAAGGTAGCGAGGGAGTGGGGGAAAAGGAACAGGTGTCTGACAGGAGAAGGCCAACACCTCCGCCATGCTTGTTGCCAGGGCGGGGAGTATGGGTAAGTTGGAGACCACCAAAGGAGAGCGCAGCAGGAGAGACTGTGTCAGAGGGAGTCAGCCAGGTTTCCGTCAGACCAAGGAATGATAGGTTTTGTGATATAAAGAGGTCATGTATGTAGGAGAGTTTGTTGCATACAGATCGTGTGTTCCAGAGAGCTCCAGAGAGAGAAATAGGTGAAGGAGGGCTCAAGGGGATAATTTTCAATTTTGCAGGGTTATGGGAGTTTGCAGAAACGGGTCTGTTAGCAGTTGGAGATGCAATAGTGGGGATGTGCTGAGGTGGCCCTGGGTTTGGGGATATGTCCCCAGCGGCTAATAGGAGCAGAGAGAGGGTTAATAGGTGGGAGTAGGAGAGACAGTAAGTCGGTTGGGTCTGTTTGGTGAGGAAGGCATTGATAGTGGGAAACAGGTTGGTGGCAGCAGACAGATGAGAGGGTAAAATGCAGGGGGAGATGAAGAGCTCATTGCCCAGCAGAGGAGTATGGGGATAGGCAATTAGTTTCAGGAATATGGAGGTTGAGATGATGGAGGACAGGAAAAGCATGGTCAGTGACTGTGGCAGGCTGTGAGGTTGTAAGTGGGAGAGGAAAGGAAAAGTAGCTGTTACCTTTAGCAATCCTTGTTTAATCCTGGTTTAAATTCTGATTTTAATTCATCCTTGTACTTATAAAATTGGCCCTGTACTTTGAAAAGTGGCCCAGATCTGACCAAGGTCAAGATATGACCCACTACAAGGACTTATATACTGAATTAAAACCCAATCTGCATACCAGGATCAAACAAGAGGGGTGGGGTTGGGACAGGTAATTAACAAGGGGGGTGGGAGAGGATACAAGGCAAATTGAAGTGAAGATGGTAGACTAAAAAACAAACACACACAGCAGGGGATAGGGACAGGAAGGTACAGTTGTATTAAGACATAATCATACCAAGGGATATTAAACAGAGTGGAAGCAGGCAGACTGGAGGGTGAGATGTTCTGCATTGGTTTAATGTGCTATTTATTTATAGTCACATGCCTCTTAATAAATTGGGTGCTTCTTCGACTGACCCTAAGACAGAACGTGAAATTTATACTTGCTATGAGCAGACACAGATTTGCTCCACAGTTGTGCCATTTCTGTCTTCAATGAAAATAAATCTGCTGGAAACCATCTGGCCCTGCTCCCCCATGATAAAACTGCCCATTATTTGTGACACTAATTTCCGAAAATTCTTTGTCACTTTTTAAAAATATGGCATGCACCAAAATTTCCAACCTTTTAGTGCCAAAATACTACAGTAAAGCTGATTGACAAATTTCTCCCACTATGTAAAAAGTTTTGGCTTTTAGTTTTTGATTTTTATGTGACTATCCTTATAGTCGGGTGACTATTACTGTATTACTGTATTCTTCTACTCACTTGTTGGCTGTGTTGAGACAAAATGAGTTATTTCATTGTTAGGTGGTGGCCAACTTAAAAAAAAAAAGATAGGTGTCTTTTTTCCCCACCTGCAGACAACAACCTGAAACATACTGCTTCTGTGTGTAACATCATGGGAAAATCTAAATAAATCAGCCAAGATATCAGGAAGAGAATCGTGGACATGCACAATAGTAAACAATAGTAAATTTAAACAAAACAGGAAATCAACTTAAGTATAAAGCAAGTTTTTCCCTGTTAGTAGTTTTTCTTCCAAACTTTCTTGCCATTGAAGATGCCATATATCTTATCTATGTTTTACCCCCACACAGCACACAAAGAAACATATCTTGTGTCCCAACCTATGCAGCAGGGCCACTCTGGGAATTAAAGGGGTTGTCCACTTTGTTTTATTAATAAAAATATAGGGTTCTAATCGCCTTAAAAAAATTATAGTCACCTCTTCTCTTGCCTCAGATCCCGTAGTGATGCTGTCCTCCCACTCCGCCAGTTTTCTGCTTACTCGCTGATGTCACTGCTGCAGCCGCTGATTGGTTGCAGAGGTCATGTGCCATTGCCTGATGTCAGCGTTCAGAAGTCAACACTCCAAATAATGTCACTGGCAATGGCACGTGACATCCTGTTCAGCCACAGCCAGCCAAAACACATACAGTTTTAATGAAGCCACTGAAAGCCTTGTGCAGGAATGAACAGTTTTTCTCCCTTCTATCATTAAAAAAGTTTTCCATGACTTTTATAACCACCTCCTACTGTGCAAAAATTTGAAAATTAACCCATACTTCTCCCATCACCAACATTGAAGCGCTGCTAAAGCTCAAGTGTTCTCTCTGGTCCCTCGCTGAGGACATCATGTTCATGGATCATATAATACTGCAACCAATCAATGCCCTCAGCAGTCACACAGCGGTCAGTGATTCGCTAACAGTATCATGTGATTCATGGACGTGGCGTCATCAGTGAGGATCTGGATGTGCTGGAACGGTGGTGATCGGTGAGGTATATTAGCACAGTGGCAGGGAGCTTTTGAAATGTTTTGGAAAACCAATTTAACTTCAGAAGTGTGCAGTTTATTCTCTATGATGCAGGAACAATTGTCACACTTACTTAACTCTCCTAAGCTCTCAAGTGCACATTTCTAACCCTTTACTACCTCCTGTACAATACGCATGTATTAAAATTGGTAAAGCATACTAATGTTTAACCCCAATCTATTAGTTTGTTAGAGAAAAAAATGTTTTATGCAAATATTGTTCTGCTACTAATTCCAAGTTATGTTTTTTAATACAGTAATAAGTAATAGTTGAAAATTTACACATAACTAGCATATCATGAACTAAAAGCGTTAGTCCCATCTTACATAGTTGACAGTACACACACAGGATATGCCATAAAAGGCAGGTCCCACTTTTGGAAACTCCAGAATGGGGGGACCCTCAACCCCCTTCCCAACTGATGAGACAGGCAATGACCATAGAGTCCAGGTGGGGATTGGAAAAAAAAAGAGGTGGCCAAGAGGCCAAGATTACAGAAATAGCTGAGCTCTATGTGTTCTGCTGTTTCTATAAATCTCATAAAAGGGAAAAGGAGTTAGGGAACAGTTTAGCACTGTGAATTACGCTGCTTCTATAACACTTGTAAATTGTAAATTACCCTTTAAAGTACAGCTACTAATTCAGAGAACATTGAGGGGTTGTAGAGTTTAATAAAAATTACAATTAAATGTGGCCAGAGTAGAGAAAAATGGAAATAAAAATGAAACCTTCCTCCCATTCCCCCACCACCACCGCTTTAGAGCTCCCCATGATCCCCTTCACTTCCGAATTCTCGTCCCGACACACAGGAGATCCTCGCATTTTATTCATTCACTATACTCATGTTTGTCGGGATGACAACCTGGAACAAATCATAGAGAACTCCAGAGTAGTAGCAGTGTTGGACCAGAGGGAAAATAGTATGTTTTTTTTTTTTTCCCCACACCGACCCCATTTACTGTAACTTTATTAGACTGGACAATCCTTTTAAATCACACTATAGAGACATATCAGATATTATGATTTATGTGTTAAGACCCAAACTCAGTAGCATAGGGGAACAAACTTTTTCATGCTCTAATCTATTGCAACACCACAACTGTGTTTCTGTCACAGTGGGCTTTTAATTATTGTGAGATCAATAAAACATATATAGGGAAAGCAGAACAAAATAGTGACAAATTGCAAGACAGCACTATCCACTACAAGATTAAATACCTGCATCTTCCTGGTTTTCAGGTTCAAGTGGATAATTATCAGCCTGAAAGTATAACATGAGAATTTTTTTAAGTACAGTAAATCTTCTTGCTGATGTTGTAGATTTCAGAATCACAGTTGTAGTACAACCTCAATTCCCAAAAAGTTGGGACACTTAACAAATTGTGAATAAAAACTGAATGCAATGATGTGGAGGTGCCAACATCTAATATTTTATTCAGAATAGAACATAGATGACAGATCAAACGTTTAATCTGAGTAAATGTAACATTTGAAAGGAAAAATATGTTGATTCCAAATTTCACAGTGTCTACAAATGCCAAAAAAGTTGGGACAAGTTGCAATAAGTGGCTATTGGATTCAATACAGGATCTAGACAACTGAGACAGATCAACTTCTTACATTAATATGATCTTGATCTATATCTTATCAGGTAATATCAATATAATAAAAAAAATTGTATCTTTAGTACATATTTATAGAGCAAGAACTTGGATTTTAGGTTAGGGTTTAATGTGAACTGTTAAAGGAATGTTCACACCCACTTCCTGTTTAGGCTGTGGGTGGTTCTACAACAGCGACTGACATTTCAAATCTGTTATTACTAGCTGATCTTGTTAGAGGAACATTGGTGACAGAAGGATTTTAATAGCAGGCAGGCCCAGACTGACAATCTATCTTACCAGGCTGATTCCCAGTGGGCCATGTCACAGTGGGCCATCTGACCTGACCTGCATAGTGTTTGCTAATTCAGTCATGGATGGTTACACTTTGAAATGATTCATGGTTATGGCCACAGTATGCTGCACTTAGAGCAGCATGTATGAAAACTGTCTAGGTCTAAAACTCTCTTTGTTGCCATAGCAACCAATCAGAGCGTCCCTTTCATTTCATATAGAGCTCTGGAAAAATGAAAGGGGCGCTCTGATTGGTTGCTTTGGTCAACAAAGTGAGTTTTAAACTTAGTCAGTTTCCATACATGTGGCCCTTAGGCTATGTTCACACGGTGTATTTGCAGGGCGTAATTACGCCCCGCAATTACGCCGTGTGGATGGGAGCGGGGCGGGAGCGGGGGAGTGAGCGGGGGGCCGGCACTACGCCGGCCCATAGACAATCACTGCTAGCGGCGCGTATACGCCGCTAGAAAGTGACATGTGAATTATCTCCCCCCTCGGCATATTCGCCTAGCGGGGAGAGGAGACGTAATCCATAGTTCTCTATGAGAACTGTGAATTACCGTAATGAATGGGCCGTTTTCGGCCCGTAATTGGCGCACTTCGGCACGTAATTACGGACCGAAATACGGCCCATTTTAAGCCGTGTAAACATAGCCTTAGTCTCCTCCTCTTGGTGACCACCAGTTCCATTACTCGCATGCTCCAAAGGTCTGCGAAAAAACACACTTCTGGATTCAAAACCACTCTACTGGTACCATTGAGTCTTTACCTTACAGTACATTGAGGGCTCTGTTGATAAAATAATTAAATGACATTTTTTTCAAATAAAGCATTAGAGACCCTTATTTGATTAAAGGAGCTGCCTGGTGCTGTCATGCTGATTTTTACTGTTTGTTCTAATTCTTAAAAGGTGAGCTTCTAAAACTGTCAAACAAAATGATGAAGAGCTAAGTGAATAGGTTTCAGTCTTCCAAGGTTGGAGGTCAGGATGCTTTCTTCTGGGTACCAATATAGAAGAATATTACTTCAAGCACTAGTGCATAGAAATTAAACACACTTTATTAAATCATCATTAAATAAGTATTTCCATAAAATCTGAAAAAATTACAAACAACATGTATCAATGGCATTAATTGTGTTGTTTGTCACATTAATACAAGTTGTTTATCATATTTGTTCAGATTTTATGTAAATAATTCTTTAATGAAAATTTAATAAAGTGTGTTTCATTTTTAGGCACGACTGCTAGAAGTGATATTCCTCTATTGAACAGAGTTTGCTCTACACATCCACAACCGAATGCTTCTTCCTTGCACCGCCTGAATCTGACACATGAACAAGTTGGACTAAACTGAAGTCTGGATAGTGGGGCAGCTGTGGATATTGTGTTTTTAGACTTTGCAAAGGTGTTTGATACTGTTCCGCATAGGTGTTTGATAGGTAAAGTAGAATCCATTGGGTTAGAAATAAGTGTGTAATTGGATTAAAAACTGGCTATTGGATCTTACTCAGAGAGTGGTGGTGAATGACTCCTACTCCGAGTGGTCCCCGGTTATGAGTGGTGTGCTCAGTACTGGGTCCTCTTTTATTTAATGTATTTATTAATGATATTGTGGAAGGGATCAATAGCACGGTTTCAATTTTTGCAGATGACACCAAGCTATGCAGGGTAGTGCAATCTATGGAAGATGCTCATAAATTGCAAGCAGACCTGGACACACTGAGTGCTTAGGCATCCACTTGGCAATGGGGTTCAATGTGGATAAATGTAAGGTTCTGCATCTGGGTAGAAATAATCTACAGGCATCATATGTCCTAGGGGAGAAACACTTGGAGAATCGCTTGTTGAGAAAGATCTGAGTGTTCTTGTAGATCATAGACTACAGAACAGCATGCAATGTCAATCAGCTGCCTCTAGGGCAAGTAAGATATTGGCGTGTATTAAAAGAGGCATGGACTCGCGGGACAAAGATGTAATTCTATCGCTGTACAAAGCATTGGTGCGACCTCACTTAGAATATGCTGTTCCTTTTTTGGCCCCCCTTTTAGGGTTGTGGGGAGAGAAATACAAAGACAGCACCAAATTTATAATTGGACATTTTTTAAATGGGGAGTTGGGTAAATTAACTTTTTTATTTTTGAGAAAAGAGGTTGGGGGGGCTAAAATTTTATAAATATATAAGGCCCCTAAAAAAATTGGGGAAAAATTTTTCGGGGCCCCCTAAAAGACAAGGGGATGAAAGGGAAAAAGAAATTGTAAATAAGCCTTAAGCTGTACAGAAAAAGGAACAAAAGAAGGTTTAGAAACACCTGACACTAGGCATTTTCAAAACGGCTTATTTTGGGACAGAACCCAATTGGGTCTTCGAATTCCTAAATCGCCCCAGTCATTATTTTTTTTCCCGTTCTCTAGAAAAAACCCCCCTTCCCCCTCCCCACTGGAATAAAAAGGTGACATTAATTTTCCACCGTAAAAAGCCCGGTTAAAATTTTGTCTATGTGTGAATGGCCCTTTGAATAGTACGATGAAAGCTATAAAAAATTCGGGATTTCTGGGGGGACTCGGGCGGGTGGGGTCCCACTAAATTTTTCTTGCCTTTGGTTTCAGGCTTTTAAGGGGTAGGGGGGAAAGTCCTTTCTCTCCCCTTCCCCTTTTTCCCCTTCTTGGGTAAACTTTCATTTTTTTTAAACGTATTAAAAATATGTAATTGTAAAAATTTTTTGTAATTTTTTTTTTTAAAACTTTTTAAGGAGAAATAAGATATTATAAGGCAGGAAAATTGAAAATTTAGGATAAAAAATTTTATTTAAAATTTTTTAATTTTTTAAGGGATTTAATTTTTAAAAGGGAAAAATTTTTATTGCTGGTGACAAGTAAATTTAGTTTGAATTGAAAAAATTTTGGGTGGTTTATTTTTTATGATATTAAAGGGGTTTTAGAAAATAAAAATTTAATAACTATGTTGAATAAAAAAAATAAAATTTAAAAATTTTTAAAAAGAATTTGGTTTTAAAAAAATTGGGGAAACTTTTTGGGGGGATGTGTGTTAAAAAAATTTTGTTTTTTTTTTTTGAATTTTTTTTAAGTTTAAAAATTGGATTTTCCCTTGGGGTTTTTAGGGTTTTTTGTTTAGATGGGGAAGTGTTTTATAAATTTTTTGGGAGTTTTTGTTTCCCACAAGGAAATATGATTTTATTAAAAATTTTGATTTTTTTTATTGTTATAGAATTGTTGTTTTAAAAATTTTAAAATCTTGTAAGGGGTTCAGAATTAAAAGGGGAGTTATTAAATTTTTTATTTTTTTGGGAAGGAGTATAATTTGGAGGAAGATATGTTTTTTTTTAGCTTTTTTAGTTAATAAGGTTGTATTAAAAAAAAAAAAATTTAATATTAATAAAAAATTAAATCATTAAATTGAAAAAAAGGAAATAAAGAACAATTAGGGTAAAAATTAAATTTGTAAAAAAATTGTTTTATTTTTAAAAAAAAAAAAATATGAGTTAGTTTTAATTTTAATTTAAAATAAAAATTTTATTTAAAATGGGGGTTTTTTTATTTATAAATAATAATTGTTTAAATAGAAAATAAAAAGGTAGTTAAATTTTATAATTTATTAAGTTTAATATAAAGGTTTTAAAATTTGTAAAAAATTTTTAAACCCGGGGAAAAATCGAAAGTAGAAGAAGGTTTTAAATTATGTTAAAATAAGTTTGAAATTAAAAAATGAGCATGGTAAAATAAAAGTTTAGAAGGGAAAAAAAATTATAGGGAAAAACTTTATTAAATCAAGGTTTATCATTACCCCCCACAGGTCTGGGGCCCTGGTACCCAGGTAAAGTGTGTATGGAGGGCAGACTTCTCCGATTACTACCTCCAGCGCATTTATATGTGTCCCACACAGGTCATGAGCCCCCTGGACCCGGAACATTTGTGTATGGGGAAGAACTTCTCCGTATTACCCCCCCCAGCAGCATTTTTTTATGTGCCCTCCACACGGTCTTTGGACCCTGGTACCCAGGTGTTGAATGGAGGTTCGAATTCTCCAGTATTACTACCTCCAGAGGGGTTTATCATGTGACCCCCACAAGGGCCCATGTGACCCCTAGTATCCAGGAAACAGTAGTGTATGGAGGATCGAATTCCCCCGTTTTACTACCTCCAACACCCGTCTTATCATGCCCTGTTTTTGTCTGCGGAGAAGCCGCTCACACACTGTCTGTTAACACCATTAACATAAAAAAATCCTGTGACCACAAGGGGTTAAAGGTGCCATTGTTGCTGTGCCTCTTTAATGTTTAATTTTTCTGGTTTTAAAATTTTTATGTCTTTATTAGCAAGGAAATGGCTGTCAGATCTCCATGTGTAAACACAGAAAGTCCTTTAAAGAAATTGATGTTTAAACCCTAAAAGACCCCTTTTCGGGTGCAAAAAAATCCCTGGGGAACATTTTTCTTAAATTTTCGGGTTTCCCCTAAAATAAAAGCAAATAGAAAAATAATAAAATGTAAAAATTACATAAAATTAAAATCCCATTACAGACACAAAAATAGGTTTAATACAAACATAATATGGATACAGGGCCATTCATATAGCGTCATACACTATATCTGTGGTGTCATTTGGTGAACTGTAATAAAAAGTACCCCCAATGGATACCAAAACAGGATATAGCAGCAGGCAAAATCTCTAGGAGTTTGGTTCACTTTATGTGCCCTCATACCCACTAGGCCCCCACAATTGTGTTTTTGCAGCCACAACAACACCTTTTATAAATTTTTCCCCAGGAAAAGGTTAAATTTAAATTTGTAGGGGTCCCCAAATTCTTTTGATCCCAGAGAAAAAAAGACTAGTGGGTGTATCATCCACTCACTGGTGGTCTGTCTTCTTTGGGGCAGCAGAGGAGACAGAAGCTGATGTTCCACTTACAGAAGTTTACTACACTTTAAAAAAACCATATGCTGTTTTTCTACTATCTGACTGAATTAAAATTTAAAACCTTCCCCTTTTAGGTCAATTAAAATTACACATTATTTTATGCCAGAATAAGGAGGAATTTTTAAGATTTTTATTATTTTACAAATCAAAAGTTTCCATACATTTATTAGTATTTGGTAGCTTGCCTTAAACTGTATGATTTGGAAAAAAATGTTTTGGACACCCTTAAAAACTTCCACAATAATTGATGGGAATTTTGGGCATTCCCCTGACAAAACTGGTGAAAAGGGGATTTTGGGTTTCCCGGGCGCCGCGATGTTGGCGCTTGTAAATCGGGCTCGTCATCCTCGTCCTTTCCCCCACCTGCTCAGGGAAAACCGGATGGGGGGACTTTCGGAGCTACGGTGGTGCTACCGATAGCGGAGGTGGCAATCGGTAGCACGAGAGCCGCGCGGAGGCCCGGTGGGCGGATGGTGAAGGTGGCGGCCACAGGGGCCCCATCCTTGGGGCCCCGCAGGCATAATATAGTATCAGCCCCAGTACCTTGTGCACACTGCACAGCAGGAGGGCATATCAAGTTATGATCCACATACCGTGGCATAGCACTCCCTCCTAGGACTATATAATGGACATTTGGTTTGCAGTTTTGATGCACAGAAGGGGCTGAATTGTTGTCTTACAGGACAAAACTCATGACCCCTGGCTTAATACAAGTCTGTCATACCAGGCAGTAAACATAATTGCTGTTTATTACTAAACGAAAATTTTTGAGGAATCAGGACGCAATAAAATTTTTTCCCCCCCTAAGCCCCTTTTTATTGTGATTCTCAAATTACAAGTGTATATTATCTCTGCACATTAAGAAGTACAAAGCATTTACAGCCCATAACATCTAAACAGAATAAGGGGCGATTTGATCCTATTTCCATAAATGGACACATATCTCTTGAAAATGGCTTCTAGTACAAGGAGTGCTGTTAAGAATCAAAAATGAGAAATGGCGACATCTAATGACCAAAGAGAGAACAACAAGGCTCAGCTCCCAGAAAACTGCTCCAGCGGTTCGAGAACCTGATGATCTTTCACCCTCATGATTTAATATCGCAGAATTAAAACAAATAGCGATCGAAGTGGCGAAGGTCATTCTGCCTGATTTGCAAGCCTCTCTCACCGGGATGGTCGGAACAACCCTGAAGGAATTACAAAGGACTGTAGCCCAGCTTGATGAAAGATTAGATGATGCGGAAGAAAGAATCCTGAGTACCGAGAAAGATGTATAAGCCTTTAATTCAGCTCCAAAAAATGGCCAAGGACAAAAAAAGGGAAATTGTGGGTAAATGCGGTGATTGGGGGAACGGGGGACAGAAAAAAATTTTAGTAATAGGGGTCCCCGAGACTTTGTCATTTCCCCATTTTCCTCTTATGCTGGGAACGAGATTCCCCAAAAATTTTGGATCCCAGGAAATGTAAAGTCCAAAAAGCCCCGTTTGGGTCCCAAAATAGGGAAAAAAAAAATTTACTGGCCAGATGGGGGTCGAAAGTCAGGGGCAGGTCTTCTATTTGCGATTTTTCCGGGAAGTGCCCGGGAGAAGAGCTTTTTTGTATTTGCTTGAACTGCACAATGAAGAGGAAGTTTGCCCTACTTATCGGGGACAGAAGGTTTTCCCGCGAAGGTCCTCCTTTTCTTTCGTGACCCACGTCGTGGGGAGGGTTTGGGTCTGCAAATGATCTTGCGGGACGGTAAACGTCGCAAGGGTTTTTGTGGAGGGAAATTTCATATCGCCCCCAAGCCGTGATAAGAGACAAAGGATGGGACCGCTGGTAACTTGAATCCCCGTTCGGGATATATTTGGGGCTAGCCCCTGAAAAATCCGGGGTGTATCCCTTTTTGGAAAGTTTATGTTTTATATTTATTTTACATGTTGTTTCTAAGAAATTTTTTCATGGGGGTCGCAGGTGCAGCTGCTCCCCCCCGGGCCCCCCCCCTGCTCGCGGGCCCGCGTCATCCCCCGCCCCCGGGGGGGTCCCCGGGCCCGGCCCCATTACCCCTCCCCGCTCCTGTGTCGCTAATCCTGCCCCTCTCGGGGCTGCGCGGGCCGCTGCCAGCGTCCCGGTAATTGGTCTTTTGCCGGGCGTGATTCTATTTAAGGAACCACCCCCCGCCTCTCTGCCGTTCGTTGGTGTGCGTTTAGTGTCTTTTTAAAAGTGTTGGGTTCCCTTTTTACCGTGTACCAGTCGTTCCCTACGTTTTCCCGACCTTGCCTGTTTTTCCGCCTGCCCCGAGTGTCTGCCTGTCCTGACCACGAACCCCCTTCCGCTGCCTGCCTTCTGCCTGTCCCGATACGTTTGGATTCCGTTCTGTACCACGCAGTCCCCGGCCCCATGCAAGCAAGTCCGTCGGGGGGGGGACCTGGTAGCTCACCACCGCAGCAAGTCCCTCCCCTTTTGCGGCGGGGCTTTGGGGAAAAAAAGGGGGTATTGACCGTCCCCGGGTGGCTTAACTATCATCGCTTGCGGTGTCCCGCAAATCCCCTTGTATTAAAAAGTTTCGAACTGGCCATGGATTCCCCCCAGGGACCTTTGCCAAACCCCCGGGACATACGACGGCGTGCCCAGCAGAGCCAAGTATTGGGCCAGCTAGCGGCCATGAGCAGAACCTTGCGGCCCGTCTACCTTCACGGCTGCCGCCTCCGCACCTGCAAACCCTTGCTCCGGCATCCCTTTCTTTATTGCTCCGGCTTCTGGACCCTCCTGCATTTTGAGTCCCCCATTTTAGCCTGTGCTCCCTCCATTGAGATGATGGGACATCAATTCCCCACGAGCGGCCCAAGGGGGCCTTCATTTCGCCTCTTCCCGTGCCAGAAAAAACCCCGGACCCATGTAGCCATGTTTTGTTCAGATCTCCGCTCATTGGAAACACGGTCATCGGGTGGTGACCCCATCGTTTTCCAAGTGGCTCACTTTATCCTCTGCCTGGGTTTCCCTCGCCCCCCCGGGGCCCAACATTTTTTTATCATGTTTTCCTTTTCACGGCCTCCTTCGCATATTTTCTTGATAGGGGGCCAGTTTATTGCTAAATTTTGGCGGGTCTGTGTGGTCAACTGCAGGTTCAGCTAGATTTCTCATCTGTACCCCCCTCAGATAAAGGGCAGGTAAGAGGGTTACAGGTGTGGGTACCCCACCCGCGGTTTTGGGGTCGCTCGTTGATAATGGTCGATCTTCTCCCTGGCAGATTTTCCTATAAAATCTTTAAATTTTGGGAAACCCCTGGAGCCTCCCCCTTTTTTGTCGCTTTGGGTTAATCCCGCCCCCTCTCCCCCTACTCTGTGTCATGTCCCGCCTGGATGCCCCAAATTTAAAAGGGCACAAGGTTCTTGGCAGCTCAACGAAGGCCCTGTACAGGTTCTGCTGCCCCAAATTTCATGCTAATATTCTAGGTCCCCCCCCTATTTGAGCCAGGGGAAAGGTTTGGTTGCCACCAAGACATCCCGCTTCAAAGGGCCGTCAAGTTGGGCCCTAAGAATTGGGTCCTTTTGTGGGGCTTCTGGATGAACCGACCCACAAGTGCTTACCTCCTACCCCGGTTTTCCGAAGCCTTCCATGTCTTTCTCCTAAGCCCGTGGGTGAATCGCTTCCCCCTTGGGCTGTCCGCCCCCGCCTGTGGCCCAAACCCTTTAACATCTTTGAGGTCAAGGAGGGGGTGGCGGAGAAGGCAGTGGGGGAAGCGGGGTTCTTTCTCATTGACTGGAAGGGGTTGGGGGGAGGGCGTTATGGGAAAACCGAGGCCACTGTCTCCGCCTCCTCTTAGGTTCCGAAAAAGAGGGGGGAGCCTAAGGGGGGGTAGTCATGGGGGTTGCGGGCGCAGCGTCCCTGGCCCCCCCCCTGCTCGAGGGTGTCCGGCGGGGCCGGGCTGCCCGCGACCTCCCCTGCCGCCCGGGTCCCCGGGGCCGGCTCATTACCCTCCCGCTCTGTGTCGCTGTCCTGCCCGTCCCGGCCGCCGGGCGCATGCCGTGCTTAGGGCGCGCGCGTGACAGTTCTTTGGGTTTTTAAAAGGGGCCCGCCTCTCGGTAATTGGGGTTATTGCCCGGGGGTGGTTTATTTAAGGAACACGCCCCAGCCCTCTGCGTTCGTTGGTGTGGTTCAGGGTCTTTTGGGTGTTTGGGTTCCTTTGATTACCCCTGTACCCCGTCCGTTCCGTACGTTTCCTGAAACCCTTTCCTGTTTGCCCTGCCCCGACCTCTGCCCGTCTCTGCCCAAACCCCTGCCGCCTGCCCTGACCCTTTTGCCCGTCCACTAGTTGTGGGTTTCGATTCTGTACCACGCAGTACCCTGGCGCCTGCAAGCAAGTCACGTCAGGGGTAGCGACCTGGTAGCCTCACGCCGCAGCAAGTCCATCCTGCTTTGCGGTGGGCTCTGGTGAATGCCGGGGGCTATTTAGACTCCGCTCCCTGGCGTGGCTTAACTATCATAGCTTGCGGTGGTCCAGCGAATCCACCTCTGCATTACAGAAATGACTAATGTTCGTTAGAGGCCAGGATGTTGACGGACATATTTCTTTGAAATTTCTCTATTTAGCAGTATTTTTTTTTTTTGCACGGTTAAAAATAATATAGGGACGCACGTGATGTCGTTAGGGAGAGAAGGGGTATTGCTGCTGTGAAAGGTTCTGGGAAGTTGTTAAAAAGTCTTGGGATGTGTGAAGAACCGTTAGACGCAACACTGTGGGAATCTGCCCTAGTGACAAGTGGTGGCTGGCTCAGAGATTATAAGTTATTTGATCAAGCCAGAATGTGGGCAAGCATAGCGAAAGAAATGGAGCGGGAAGGTGTATGGTGCAAGGAGGATACCGAAGAGGGGATCAGATATAGGAAGAGAGAAGACAGCCTAGAGGGGGGGAAACATAGGAAATTAGAAAGAACGCCCCCACCAGCTAAACCCTGTATGGTGGCTTCAGTAGGAAAAGTATGGACATGTGTATGTGGGCAACAGAATCCCGACTTTTATGAGATATGCCTTGCCTGTGGGAGACCGAGGCCATGGCAGGAGAAGGTGACAGGATTATATCCTGTCATATACACACAGAGTAGAGTATATGATCCTAACTCTACTATACATCCTCCTGTTCTAAAACGAGAGGACACCCTAGCTACAGAGGAGGGAACACCTGATCATCTCCAAACAATAAATGCAACAGGAAACGTTGATGACAGAGCCACTTATGGGGCCACATCAACACATAGGCCATCTACTTCAGGGCAACGAGCACCATTTGTAAACACAGTAACACAGTATAAACCTTGGAGCCCACAAGATCAGATAGCATTGCTCAAAGATGCCCCAGATCCTTTCGACTTGCCAATGGCTTTTTGCAGGTGGATGTCAGGTCTGTATAATACTTACAACTGTACCTGGTCAGATCTGGAGTCTATCTTAAAAGGGAAAGTTGGCGAAGCCAGAGTGCAGGCAGTCATGGAAACTCTAGACAAGGTGGCAGGACCAAACTATAATTTATTGGATGACAACTATACCCGAACCATACAATCGGGGCAAGACTTTTTAAGAGGTCTAGAAAAGTGGTGCCGACAGAAGGTAGAGGAATCAACAATTTCCCTTTTAGATGTGGTACAGGGTCCAAAGGACACGGTGGACCAATTCTGGGGAAATTTAAAATTAAGATACATGGATTTAGGATATGAAGAAACGGGGGAGGTGGGGAGAAAGCTGTTCCATGGAGCTTTCATGACCGGTCTTAAACCACAGCTCCGTCAAAGGGTTCAAGCAGCAAAACCTGACTGTAGGACATGCACCATTGAAGAATTAGTGCGTGTAGCAAAAGGGGTGGAGCTAGACCAAAAGGCAAAACCCATCCCAATACAGTATGTCTCCGATGACACTTGGAGACAAAAGCCAGTCAGGCAGGAGCCCAGAAGATGTTGGAACTGTGACAAAATCAGCCATCACAAAAGACAGTGTAGATTACCCCCCAGACAGGACAAGCCCCCCAGACAGGACAAGCAGGAAAGAAGAGAGGTCCCATCGGCTCCCAACATAAACAACGCACAATAGGAAATAGGCAACCCTGTAGACCTCTACTCCCTTCAGGCATCACAACACGCAGGGCCACAAGGGATAATCCCAGTACATCTCCCTGATGGAAGGGAAATTCCTTTCCTGGTTGATACGGGGGCTGCCAAAACTGTCATTCGCCAGGAACATGTTACCTTGTCTGACATATCAGATGATACACTTCAGACTTAAGGGTTTGAGGGATTAGTCCATGAATGCCCACTAACTAAGCCATTGCCCCTACAGTTAGCTGACCATACATGCATGACAAGACTAATAGTTAGTGATAAAGCACCTGTTAATTTGTTGGGGTCGGATGTACTACAGGCCCTGCAGGCAAACATCATCTACTGACCAAATGGTACTGTTGTATTAAAGACTGGCATCCCTAAAAAACATTTATGCAAAGTACTAGCATGCCTGTATGTATCTGACTCGGTCTCCCCGCCTGATGATCCTCTCTTGGATCAGGTTCCTGAATCACTGTGGGCAAAATCAAAAACTGACATAGGGCGTATGCCAGTTCCTCCAGTGATGATATACTTGAAGCCAGGAGCAAAGCTCTCTCAAATAAAGCAGTACCCTTTGAGTGCAGCGCAAGAGGAGGCGATAGGCAAAAACATAACAGCATTGATAGCTTCTGGGGCGATTGAACCTACTAAGTCAGTGGCAAACACTCCCCTGTACCCAGTCAAGAAGAAAGGAAAGAAAGGGGAGCCTGTGACTTACAGGATGGTTCAGGACCTCAGGGCAGTTAATGCAGTCACTGAAATGCTAACTGCAGTGGTCCCGAACCCCCACACAATTTTATCACAGATACCCATCACTGCCACATGGTTCACAGTCATAGATCTGGCTAATGCTTTTTTTCTGTCCCCCTAGCAACCGAATGCCAGTATCTATTTGCTTTTACATTCCGTGGGTCACAATACCAATGGAAAGTTTTGCCCCAAGGGGGGGCAGAATTCGCCCACCCTGTACACAGATGCATTACAAATAGTCTTACAGGATTGGGTCATTCAGCATGCTGAAGTTGTATTGTTGATCTACATAGATGACCTTCTCCTTTGCGCCCCATCGAAGGAGGTATGCCGTAAGACCACCATTACACTCCTCCAACACTTGGCATCAAAGGGGTGCAAAGCCTCGAGAGAAAAATTACAATTTTGTCAGGAAAAGGTTGTGTTCCTAGGACATTGCATATCAGCAGGAGCCCGGCATTTGACCATGGACAGGAAAAAGGCAATTGAGAGGTTGGGCCCACCGACAGGTATCCAACAACTTAGGACTTTCTTAGGGCTAGGGCATTACTGCAGGCTATGGGTCAGATCCGTGTCATTGTTGATGCAGCCCCTCTACGAATGTTTGACCTCTGACCCTTTCCAGTTGACCCCAGAAGCACTAGAGTGTTTCTACTCACTAAAAGTTGCAATAATTTCAGCCCCAGCCTTAGGTACCCCAGATTACAGTAAGATGTTTCTACTGTACTGTATGGAGATGAGGGGGCATGCAACAGGGGTTTTAGCCCAAAAGCATGGTCAACAAAACAGGCCAGTGGCCTACTACTCTGCAAGACTGGATCCTGTCGCTAGAGGATCCCCATCATGTGTCCGTGCAGTAGCAGCAGTAGCACTTCTGCTGGACAAGGCCTCAGAAATAGTGTTGGATTACCCTGTCACTATTTACACCCCACATGACCTGCATAATATCCTTAACCAGGTCCAAGTCAAGCACATCTCTGTGGCTAGACAACTCAGACTCCAATGTGCCCTGCTCATGCCCCCAAATGTGACCCTAAAAAGATGCATGACATTGAATCCAGCTACTCTAATTCCCATTGACGTAGTGGATGACAAAGGGGGGGAAGAGCAAGAGACACCACTATTTCTTCAGGGCTTATCAGATGAAGAGGTTCAGGAAATACAAAATGAACATGATTGCATAGCCCTTATGGCACAGGAGTTTACATGGTTTTATTTTCACAAAAGATTATTTTTGTAGATGGCTCTAGAAGCATCGGTGAAGATGGACGGTTCTACACTGGGTATGCAGTGGTCACACAACATGAGGTAGTAAAAGCTGAGCCGCTTGCCGCCCACGTGTCGGCCCAGGAAGTGGAGATTACCGCACTCGTTGAAGCGCTTAGAGAGTCAAAGGACAAACGCAGCAACATATACACTGATTCCAGGTATGCTTTTGGAATTGCCCACGATTATGGCCCCATATGGAAAGCTAGGGATTTCCTTACATCAGCAGGTACTCCCATTAAACATGGGCACCTCATCAGCCAACTAATGGAGGCCTTACTGCTTCCAAAAGAGGTTGCCATAGTTAAAGTAAAAGCACACACAAAGCTCGACACAAATGAGGCACGTGGCAATGAAAGGGCAGACAGAGTGGCCAAGGAGGTAGCAAGGAAACCAAGGGCTGAGAAAGGCAAGCTAGCCCAAGCTCTGGGACTAGAACAAGAGGCCCCGGAAACACCCCCATTGATCATGATGACCACTGAGTGCCTAGATCTAGGTGTCCTGAAAGCGCTAACCCGGCAAATATCTGGGGAAGAGCAGAAGGTCTGGTCAAAGTCTGGAGCTCAGGAACATGAAGGTCTGTGGAAGGTGGGATTGCGGGTATGCTTGCCCAGGTTCTTATACCCTGCAATGGTTCAAGCTGCTCATGGTCCAACACACCTGTCTAAAAATGCCATGTGTGCTCTAGTCGAAAAGCAATGGTTCGCGCCTGGATTCATGACAGTTGCCATCAGGTATGCACAATCATGTTTCACATGCATACAACATAACCCAGGTAGAGTAATCAAGGTACCCCAAAAACGTACACCCACGGCCCTCTACCCATTTCAACGATTGCAATTGGATTTCATACAGCTACCAAAGGTAGGCTCGTATGAGTATGTCCTTGTTTGTGTGGATCTCTTCTCAGGGTGTCCAGAATCCTTCCCGATGCCAAAGGCCACTGCAAAAGCTACTGCAAGGAAACTAATAACAGAAATCTTCTGTAGGTTTGAGTTATGTGAGACTTTGGAAAGTGAAAGAGGTACCCATTTCACTGGAGAGGTAATGCAAAATGCCATGCAAATGTTGGGGGTGAGTCAAGCTTTCCACACCCCGTATCACCCCCAATCCAGTGGAAAGATAGAACAACTAAATGGTACCCTGAAACTAAAAATTCAAAAAGCAAGTGAAGAGTTAGGAAAACCTTTGACAGAGTGCTTGCCATTAGTACTCTTTTCGATCAGGTACACACCAAATGTAAGAACAAAGTTGTCTCCCTTTGAAGTTCTATTTGGGTCAGCTCCAAGGTTAGGACTTTACTTCCCACAAACACTACAACTTCAATGTGACAATCTCACTAGATATGTCCAAAATCTACAAAAGAAACTCTCTACTGTACATAAACAAGTCTATGATTCTATTCCAGATCCAGACAGCCAAGAAGGTTCTCATTCCCTTCAACCAGGGGACTGGGTGGTTGTGAAAAAAAATACCAGAAAACCTCTAGAACCAAGATTTGATGGTCCTTTCCAGGTTCTCCTCACTACAGATACCTCAGTAAAACTTGAAGGGAAGCCAAACTGGATTCATGCGAGTCATTGTAAACTTCTGGAACGAAAGAATGATTCTGCTCATGATGATGGTGATATTCCCCCTCCAGCTTCAAACTGATGGGCTGGAACTAGTAACCCAAAACGAGTGTAACGAGCGGCGCTGCAGACCGTTCCCCGGGCGCGAGCGCGCTCGCTCCCTGGCCCCCTCTCGTGTGCTCGGGCGAGGGGGCGGCACTGTCCATGGCCCGGTCCGTGGCGCGCTCGTCCCACGGCGTATAATAACTTACCCGGCCCCTGCTCCTGACTCCAGGGCTCATCCACCGGCCGTCGGGGCGCTCCCGTTCCTAAGGCGCCCCGTGCCCCCAAATCTCCGTCTCTTAAGGGCCAGTGGCCCCTAATTCTGATTGCCCGGAGACCCTTTTTTTTGG